>JAGDQP010044393.1:379-15920 GCA_022664845.1 Lepisma saccharinum
CTGAACAGATCAACACTTAAAGTTTCAAAACAAAGTGTCGTAGTTGAAATGGGCTCTGCGAGACGAGTATACAGTAGATAATGCAGGTAACAAAGAGAGGTACCCAAAATACCGAGGGGGGATTTTAAAATCAGGAACTACTAAAGACTAGGAAGATGAAATTGAGGTATCACTGGAAAGGTCTCTGCGAGGCAAGTTCGCTACGTGCCATTACGTGCTAGCAGAAGGAAGCCAACACTTGCCCGCTGGAGCAAGATCTGCACGGAATTGAACATCACATTCGATTCACACAGTTCTGTACTACCTTACACTTGCACTGCAGATAATGCAACTACTAGAAGATCAAATCTATCGCCCGAACAAATCTATGGACCACATTTTGCACTAGGGTTTAACTAAATAATCTGTCTTGCAGAAACGGAAGTATTACAAGGAATTATTAGCCTATAGTGCAGTATATTACATACACTTTTATTCAGTAATTATACTCTGATTAAATCATTAATAAACTAAACTGGGTGGCTCGACAGTCCCTAAAGGCCTTGGCCTGTCAGACGACTGTATTACGTCCAGATTATTAGAAGGTTACGTGGTGTTTCTGACGTGGTTTGCCTCTTCTGACTTTTATGACCACAGTCCGCTACTTCTTTTATTCAAGTAGCTCCCCAACTGTCCTCACGATGCTGAGTCAACACTGAAATTTTGACACACACACCCCGCTACCGGAAATCGAAGCCGGGACCGTTCGCACAGAAGTCGAGTGCGCTACCAACTAGGCTACGGAGGAGGCTAATTAACATTAATAATGCCTCATATTATTGGGTTATGTTTCTTTTTTTTATATACTTTTCTTAACCAATGTGGATTCAGAAGAAATAGATCCACTTTCGACCAGACAAATCTTGGAGAAGAAATGGAAATACAATAGGACTGTTCACCAGCTATTCACTGATTTTAAGAAAGCGTATTCTTATTAAAAGGGAAAAGTTATGCAGTCTCCTGGTACGATTTGGAATTCTGAAGAAACCTGTTCAACTAGTGAGAATGTGTCTCAGCGACCCCATAGGCAGTACACTGATAGTTACGGATGTGTCAGATAGTTTCTAGAAACAAAGTGATGCCTTGTTACCACTACTGCTTAACTCTGAGTTTGAATATGCGACTCTAAAAAAATAGAGGACAAAAAGGGAATAGCATTGAATGACTTCAATCAATTGTTCCTTACGCGAACGCGACTACGGGGATGATAGTATTAAGAAGGGACTATTTAGATATATTACAAAGTAACATCGATGGTCTACAGGTCTGCATGTAAACATAGATAAAACAAAATACAGTATAATGGACTTCGACATTGGGAATGAATGAAATAAATACATGACAATTAAGAATGAGAACGTAGAGAAAGTAAACAAATTTAAATACTTAGGAGCATGCGTAAGAAGCAAAAACGAGGTCATGCATGGAAGAAATAAAAAAATCTGTTAGTATCGAGCAACATATGTTTCTATTCAGTCCAGAAACTTCTAACGTCGCCACTAATTTCAAAAAAGTTGAAATTTAAAATATACAAAACTGTTAGTATGCCGGTAATATTCTACGACTGCGAAAGCTGAAGTAAGACCCTAGATGAACATAAATTACGAGTGTTTGAAAATAAGATAGAGATATACGGGGGAGGAGACCGCATAATGAAGAATACCACCGACTGAACGACTCACCCAATGTGTAAGATTAATGAAATCGCGACGACTATTGTGAGATGAGCAGGCCATGTAGCTGGGGGGAAAGCGAAGATTATATTTTATATTGGTTGGAAAACCAAGGGATAGAGACCGTTGGGAAGACCGAGATAATGTTAGAAGGGATCTTTGAGGTACGTGTTTGTGATGAGAACTGGCTTGATGTTCTCGAGAATAGAATCCTGTGGCGAACGTTCGTTACTGCTGCGATGAACTTGCAAGTTCCGTAAGCCATAAAGTAAGGAAATATGTAATGTGTCTTCTTCCTGTGAATACATAAAAGAGAAATACAGGTAAAAAGGAAGGAAATAGAAAGCCAAAATAGGTTCACATTGCACAAGGACCTTCGGACGATACACTTTGCTCCGGAAAAAATATCAACCATTTGTATCACAACCTATGTACACAATAGAGTCTGAACACAATATACTGTGTTTTAAATCATGAGAATACATTTACGAGCCGAGCCGTCTGCTTCAGGTAAAAAATCTATATATCTCATCTATGCTTCAGGTGAAAAAAGAGGGAGCGAATTACAGGTCACTAGTGACTGATGTTGTGCAGGGACCGTGAAGGCATAGACAGGGAGATTGTAAACCACCACTGGTTCATGTTGCACATGAGGCTTTGGGTAATAGAGTACGGGCTTTGAAATACAGTGCTGGAAGATTTTACATTTTGATATTTCTCTCGTATGTACGAATAAATTAAGATTGTATATGTACAGTACGTACTATGTAACTTTAAATACATGTATTAAAGTTTTTTTAGTTCTTATAAATACAGTAAAGGAGAAATTGTTTTGTTTATTTAAAATAAGTATTTTTAACACGTAGTACAGTACTAAACAACAGTATGTAAATCACTATGTTTCCGCTTTAACCGAATCACTGTTCTTCCCATCAAATTCGTTTTAAGGAGAATCTAGTGTAATTATTTTTAAAGTCGAAACTTCGAAAACCGACCCTGGTTAGTGGATACTGTAAGATTTCTTTATATCTCTAGATTTGAACGCTTCGTTTGTTACGAAGAGTGATGTAGTTTATTTTACATATTGAAAAAGTGTTGTAGAATACGTTCATAGAGGTGGAACATGAAGCTATTATGCGCTTGGTATTCTTTTAAAAGCAAATCAACTTCAATAAATCAATGGAAACATGTTTCGTTTCTTCATTTTGTTTAACTTATCTGGAGCAGAGAAGTAGCTATGCCCAAAGCACCAATCTCAATGATTGCATCTTTCGAGGAGTGTTCTCACTGGGCCAAGGACGACAAATGTAGAAGCAAGGCCTTGTTCTAGGATCCATACCGGTATTCTCATAGTGAAAGTAATTAGAAAAACATGGAAAACCTCATTTCCGTCCGATACCCGGAAGTAGGATTATTTCTCACCCACCCGCCCATGATTTAAATTCCGCGATTGTAACCACTAGACCCTAGGCCATTTTTTTTAAATCAACAAAATACTTTCATTTTTGGCGATCTTGTGCGTGGAACCACAGAGTCTGGTATTTCATTTCTAGTGGAACACACAAAATACATAGTACCACAGGAGAAGGAAGCAGCTGGCCACTGAGAGGGAGGAAGTACCCTATAACTTTTCCGCTGGTTGTAAATCAATCCACCCAACCCAAGAAGGGAGCTCTTCCTTTTCGAAGAGGTAAGGCTAAGAAGTCAGTATTTTTTTAACGAATTCATTTCCAACTATATTCTCCTTACTGAAGGTAAGAGTACCAGCTTTTATTTAGCTCGAAGAATGTAACACGTGTACATTGGATAAACATTATATTATTTGTGCCAGTTTTAATAACAATTTAATATTTTTTCTCACTGTAACGATTTTTAATTCCAGAAAAAGAAACATAATATTGATATAACAACACCTGGCAACACTGACGTACTTTCGCGGTAAGGCTCTTGAAAAAGTTTCTACAAACACCACCAGACGGTACGACCAGCGGTTGGCACTAATTCCATCTCGCGTCGTAGAAACAAATTACGAGCTCAGAGCTCCAAAAGATCGTATTCTTGATTCGACGAATCGGAAACAGATATTACGCGCCTTACGGTATTTGCGCAATAGTACGGTGGATGAAGAGCGGTTGTTTACCCAATTGTCCACCCTCTGTCGCGACTACTTGCTGGTCTTGACCAACAACGATTGGGCCACTGTACATTATTTGAAGAACTGGGAGAGTGGTCAACGAAGTGTGTCCTTCTATGTGGATTAGGTATGTATCCAATATTTTTTTCTCTTTTTTATCAGATAGAAAATTAGTCATATGTTACTTGCGAAGTACTTGTAGTATTGAAAATAGCGCTAGTTAGCATCTTAATCAGTGTCCCTTTCTCTTGCCTTGTGAGTAATGCCATCTGCCGTGATTATTTAAAACTTAATTGTGCCCGTCTTGAGTAGTTGCTCATGAATTTTTTTCTCTCTCCTTCTCATTATATGATTTATTGGTTACGCTGTTCCCTTTTTAACCAAATGGTAGTCTCTACTTATTGTCCTCATGGTAGAATTGGATTCTATCTACTGAGATGTCCTGAATCTTTTTGCGAAATCCGTCTGGAAAACGAATTCGATATAAATTTTTTGTTCAGTTTTTTCAGTATGGTGCATTTAGTGACGTAATGTGAAGTCCACATTTTAGGACGTCCCATTTTCTGGTAGGAAAAAATACCTTGACCTGAGAGCCAACTGGAAATTCAATTTGTTTGTGGGTCTTGTCAAAAAATCTTTTTTGTTTCAATAATTGTTCGTAAGCAATATTTGCAATTTCGTCTCTCACTTTTGGTAGTTCTTCCCTGGATATTTGGGTTAGAGGACTAATGTTGAATGCACAATTTGCGGCCGTCCTTGGATTATAGCCGCAAAGTGAGAAGAGTAAAGATTCGTTTAAGGTCGTGTTTGGGAACGAGTTATAACTGAAGACTGCCTTCTGCAACATTTGTGGCCAATTATCCATATCGTTGTGGACCATTTGTTTAAGTAGATTCTGAAGGGTCTGTATAGCTCGTCCCGCTATCCCGATTGATTTATGCTTAAACGCAGGGCTATACTTGAGTTCAATGTTGTATTTGTGGACGAGTTCTTTTATAGTATTACTTGTATTAACTGGATGTAAATCAAGGTGCAAAATTCTTGGTAGGCCCAAAAGACTGAATAAATCGTCTTCGAGAAATGTAGAGATGGATTGTGCGTTTAGATGTTCAGTTATCCTTGCTGTCATATGGCGTGTAGCGCATTCGATTCCCACGTTGATGTATAGGTTTCTTCCTTTGTATGATATATAGGACCGCAGGTGTCGTATGCCATTTCCTCGCTAATTTTCTGTAGTGGGTGGTGAAGTAATTCACCATGTTTTTTACTGTTATGCTTTTTTAATTCCTGACAGTTGAGACATTGACCAGTATATAAACTAATTAGTTGTTTTATCCTCGGGAAATGATATTTTTGTACACAATGTTTATAGACTTTGGTTACTCCGAAATGGCCGCTAATGGGGCTAGCGTGTACTTCTTCAAATAGCTTTCGCGTTAGTGTCTGTGGTATGCATAAGAGATACACTTTGCCGTGTCGTGGTCTTTCTTGTACTCGATAAAAAGCTTTGTCCTTAATGGTGTATAACTGTGCTGCTCTTATTGCTGTATTTGGTATTGGTTGTTCCCATGCAGCGCCTTTATTATACCAGAAAAGAAAGGACCCTTTTCTTGTTCGGTAATTAAGGTATCGGTCGAGATTTTATGCTGGATGCAAAAATTATCTTCCAAAGTATTAGAACGAAATACTAAGACTTGTTCTGAGGTGTCAACTATGTCAGTAGTTTTTAACCTGTTTGCTATGTTTTTTTGTGTTTTCTTCTTCTTCTTCTTCTTTCAGTTGTTTGTCATCGATATCCTTTTCAATGTCGGATGGTTGTTCCAGACGACTTATTATGTCTGCTTGTTGTTCTTTTCCTTGTCTGTGACATACTTCAAATTGAAAGTCGCTAATGTACAATTTTATTCGCTGGAACTACCACACTTGTCGGGCTGATGCTGTAAATTTACCAAGGCTTTGCTGTCGGTAAATAATATGAAGGGGCGGGCCATAATGAAGTACTGATATTTTCTTAAACAATATAAAATTGCTGATAATTCTTGACTCCAGATGCTGCTATTTCGCTCAGTTTTTGACAAGCGTCTTGAACAGTATGATACAACTTTTTCTATTTTGGTCTTAGGGTCGTAAGTTGCCAATGTTCCGCCAGCTTGTATCTTACTGCTGTCTGCATAAACTCTATTTTCTAAGTTATCATCAAAGTGATGCAGATCTGGTGCATTTAGAATGTCATGTTTTAATTTAACAAAGACTTTTTCCATTTCTTCACTCCAAGAAAATTTAGTTCCTTTTGAGAGAGCTGCTTGAAGGGTCTTAATTTTTTCAGTGTATCTACGTATATGATGCCTTAGAAACGAAGTGAGGCCGAGAAAAGATCTTAATTGCCGTTTAGTTCGAGGACGGCTAAACTCTTGTATCTTTTTGGCAATTTTTGATGAGATCATAATCTTCTCACTACTTACTTTATGGCCTAGTACATTCAATTCTGAGTAGAACAGTTGACACGTTTGCTTCTTGGGTCTGAAGTTGTGTGTCCTTAATTTTTTTAGCAACATTTCTAGTGATTGTATATGTTGAGGGCCTGAAAAATCGCTGACCAGTATGTCGTCTCCGAATGATGTGATAGTATCAGGTAGGCACTCTAATATCATTCTAGTTGCTATGGAGAAAGATTGAGCACTAGTTGAATATCCCATAACACATTTTTTGAATTGGTATGTTTTCCTGGTATGAGGTACTTGGAAGGACATGTACTTCCAGCTACTAGGATGTAATTCTAACTGGAAATAGGTATTTGATATATCTAAAGATGAAATCAGTTTCTTTCCTTTTAAACTGTTCAAAACGTCCTCAGTGCTTTCAAATGGAATAGCTAGGTATCTAGTGTATTTGTTACAAGTTTGGAGATTTACCATTAAACGAAATTCTTTAGAATTAGGCTTGCGAACCATTAACATAGGAGATGAGAATTCACTTGTGTTTGTCTCTTTAATTATATTCGCTTTGAGTAAGTCTTCTAGTTATTTATCTAGTTGGGCTCGTAATGCAATCGGAACGCTAGGAGATCGTTGGTGAAAAGTAGCTGGTTTATCGATCCTTACACCGTGTACATAACCCTTAAATGACTCTATGTCACTTGGGAAATACGAAAAAGTATCTCTATACTTGTATAAAAGTTTGTGAATTTGCTCTTTTAATTTTACGTCCAAATTAGGATTTATTTCAAAAGCAGAGATGTCAAAGAAGTTTTCTGTGAATTTTAGTCTATTTTCTATTTCTTGTTTTGTCTTATATTTGTAGACATCATCCAAGTCCGGGTTCTTTACGTCTTGAATTTTGAGAGAAATTTCTTCCGCATTTTTATCAGTGTATGCCACTGGAGTGTTTTTTTTCAAGTTTATTTTCTTTGACGTTGGGTTAATTACAAGTATTGTGCAGTTACTCACAGGCATTTTAATGACAAGTTTCTTAACCCATATTTACCACGTAACGACTGTAACAAATGCATATATGCTGACTGCTGTTTTTCATTCAGGTTTTCCACATGAACGGGAAGGAAAAAATAACTTCTTGCTGGGATAGTGATATGTTTTGTAATTATCACGTCAGCAGAAATATTTTCCTTTACTTGTTGAATGACAGTTTGCGAAATTGCTGTGTCTTTATTTCCAACATGTGGTAGTATCGGTTTCCTTGTTTTTTTATAGAAGGAATAATATTTTCTTCCCAGTCCAACTTTGCTTGTAATCTCTTTAAAAGATCATACCTATGAGGGGTCCGATATGTTCTTGCTCAATTATAAGAAAATAATGTGAGTAAGAAGTGTTCCCTATTTTAAATATAATGAATGCAATAAAATTGATTTGGACAATTCTCCCCGCAATACCACGGACATTTGTGACGTATGGTATTAATTTACAGTTTTTTGGTATTTGAGATTTATATCATATGGAAATTGTACTGGCTGGATCTATGACAGTAGGAATTATTTCATCAGCGATGCGTACATTGATCATAGATTTGTTTTCGTCGGTATTATATCTCACTAATTCTTTATTTTTGTTGTTTGTCAACTGACCATAAATTACTGCTGAATCAGTTGCGGCAGGTCCTTTTGGTGAAAGTTGAGCTTTCTCTTTTTATGTTTCTTTTTGCGTCCGCGGACCTTTGTGATTTTTGTTCTGGATCCGGGACGGGGTTTTTAGTTTCCCAAATCCGTGTCCTTCTTTTCACGGTGCCAACAAATTTGTGCAGAGTGTCTTGGCTTAAAACATATAGCACATACTGAAACTATGCCAGAACCACTTTGATTATTTTTACCATATTTTTTGTTATTTTGTGCCTCATTTTTGCTTCCCTTTTTATCATTATAGTACTTCTTGTTCCCGTTCTTCCTGTAGTCTTGCTTCTGCCTAGTATTATTTTAATGACCATTAGCGACAATTCGGCCAATTTATTGGTGATACTCTCTAAATTCTTTTGAGGTTCGAATGTTGTGTCTTATTGCTCGTAATTTCCGTAAAAGATAATAGTCAGTAGGTTCATTTATATGTTGCTGCATCGCATTTCATTCCAATTCTGCCTTAAAAAGTGGTATTTTCGGTCTACACAGGCTGACAAGCTTATCTTTTAATTGTGCGTAAGTTGTCTCACCTAGAACGTTTTGTGATTTTAATTGGAATACCAAATCCAAAGCTGTATCCTGAAGATACATCGGAAATAGCTCTTTCCGCTTCGTATCGTCCCACTGTTGCAAAGAAGCTAAATGTTCGAATAACATATAAAATCTGTCAGGGTCCTCGTTAATGTGCCCAGAAAACTTTGTTAAGTGAGGCAAATTGAAGGATGGATTTAATGGAGTTGCCATCTCGCCGTTCTCGCTATTTTCGTTTTCTTTTTCAAAATTTGTGTTTAGACCACCAGAACTTGTGTTTACTGGCATTTACTCATAAAAGTGTTTTATAGGAAGTATATGAAAATGACATTTGAAAATCTGATTCCCTATCCTAACCTAGCAATATCAACCATGTATCTGACAAACAGTTATACCCGAGAATAGAATATAATCGCCTGACAAGATTGAATATAATGGGTATTTTGGGCTTCCTTTTTGTGCTCTCTTTGGGCATTTTTGTCTTCTTCACCCTTAAAATCTGAAGTCGACGACTATAACCACGTAATGTTCCCTTTAGTTTTGATTTGGTAGTGTCAAAGATATACGGGATTGGTTTATAGCCCTCAACCCTTTATTAACATACAAGAACAAAGTTAACAAAATTACCGTCCCGAAGAACACAGTTTATAGTTATATGAGTACAAATGATTAAAGATGTCTTATTTAATAGTGGTGAGCTAGAGGTTCTGGAAAATAGGATTACACCAGTTCCTTAGCGAGATGCGTGTCGGGAAGTTGTACCAGTTCCTTGGCGAGCTACGTACGGAGAATATAAAGGTAAGAGTACACACCAGTTCCTTGGCGAACTACGTATGCGGATGACACCAATTCCTTAGCGAATTACGTGTCAGGTGATTATACCAGTTCCTTGGCGAACTACCTGTGCGGGATAGTACCAGTTCCTTAGCGAACTACGTACTAGGATGTTCCAGTTTCTTAGCAAACTGCGGACGGTTGAAGGAGAGGAGCTGACCACCCGGGGGAAATGAGTGATGGCTCTTACTCTGTGCATGTCCTTTTTAATGGTTAATGTAGGGGTGGTTTCTCTTGCTTCTCCTACTTGACTCCAGCTCCCTCCGTCTTCCGTTATTTGCTCCATCTGGTGTTAGTTTGAGGAGTTGACCGTTGTCTGCTCCAATGTGTATGTATTATTTGTTTACTTGCATAACCACATTTTTGTTCTATAAACATGTGTGTTATTGTTTATACAGTGTCCACTTGTTCGCTATACACGCTGGTCATTACGATATGTTCGTTGTCTGGGTGTGTCTCTAAAAATTTATCGTAGGTTTCAGTGCATATAGGCGCATATGTTAAGGTTTCCATTACGTCCTGTTCCAAGGATTCTACCGTCATGTGAATGCAGTCGTGAGTTCCACAGTTAATGTGAATGTGGTCAAAGCAAGCAAGACAAATTAGTGGAACATTTGCTTTCCATTTTTGAATACTATACATTATGCAAGTAGGTTTGACTTCAAGAGTCGAACATTCACATAGGACCCCAATTAGAAAACTACATCCAAAAAAATCCTCGTTCAACGTCTTTATGTACTTTATTGATCAATGACAATAATCAGTAGAACTTGTCCCTATCTGCCTCATGATAAGTGTCTCAAAATCCAAAGCGTTAAACTATCAAATCGCAAAAGTTGAATCAAGATTCACTTTATGTAGTACTAAACGTCATTACTTACATTTCAATGAGTTCCTTGAAGTACAATAACACATACAACTTGACAAATACAATATTTATTCACGTAATCCCAATACTTGGGAACAAATGACGTTATTCCTAATTATGATTAACTTATATTACAAGCAAAGATGTTGTTAGTTGTGATTTCTGTGGAAGATATTCACAGTCTTGTATCATATCTATAAAATAAAATGTTCTTACTTTTAATATTTCAAAAAACTCTATGCTTCAATTACTATTATAAGAACAATATTCAGTGTCAGTACTGTTGCGTCATAGGTGACTAAACGCTGTTGTAGCCTAGTGACAAATCCAGTCTCCATATTTTGTAAATTTCTTCAAAACGCAATGTCATACTCCTCGCTCCACAGCCGCCTAATGGACAAGAATTTTAATTCCATATCATTACTCAACGTGTTCCCAAAAATTTCAAACAGTCTGCTAGAATACCAAATAAAATCTGGTTACCTCTAATGACCAGAACCTCTCTCTAATGATCGTTCAATTGGACTTCATTTTTCCAGACATATCCTGTTTTAATTTGAAAACAAAAAGGTAATTTGAGCTGTACTTCCTATTTTTCCAGAGTAATGTTGATCATACTTACGAGATCATACAAATATATATGTATCTTACTGATACAAGTAGCATACAAGGACATAACTTGTCGAGTATAAGTACGTCTGAGTCCATGAATAACAATACGTTCATCTCAGCATTAGTTACATTGATGATATGACATTATTAGTGCAATTTTCAAATCTTAGTTAATTTAAGCCTTTGGACGCCATTTTAGAGGAGGGGCATGAGGAAATGTCCACAACTAATGTTTTGTTATATTATCTCTCAATGGACTATGAGTTCAAATGACTTTTCAAATCTAGTTGATTTACGCCTTTGTACGCCATTTTGGAGGGGGGGAGGTGAGGTGCAGTCTATAGTTGTCTCAAAATCTAAACCAACTTTTCTAGACACGTGCGACTCGGCAGGCATTCAAGTTCTTTTCTCTCCAGGTGGTATGACCTGCTACTCTCTTACAGTGTTGCACACCAATGAGACACAGAAAGAAACAACGAACCAAAGAGCCATAGTTTCTCTTGTATTTAATAATAATAATAATAGTTGTATGGCATTAGACTAGCGATTAGCACATCAAAAGCGGGGGTTCGTGGCGGCTGGGACCTGCAGCGTTATTTTGATGTTCTTCTGGAAGAAAACTTTCTTGTGACCTCGGACGAAAAAAGCCTGCCATTTTGACATGTCACGTGCACTTTGCAGGAAATTAACGCCGAATATCTGCAATCAATCACGCTTAACCTAATATCACAAAAACCTACCCTACTCAATTCACTTCACACACCAAACAAGAACTGAACTTCAGCTTTTGTTTCCGTTCACGGCCGCCACTGTCAAAAATCCAATACCCCCCGCCCCCCCGCGGGTGAAAACGTGGACAGGGAAACGGGCCTACTGGATCACTCACAGGAGAGATCGAGTTACCTGTCTTTCAGACGATGACAGACTTGGGCAGATCTGGAATTCTTTGCAAATAAATATTTTATTACTTTTTCTATTTGTTCAAAGATACATAACACTTCGTTAACGAAAGATTTGTATTAATGTGTGATTTCAACAATTAATTAATGTTAATTGAAAATGAGATTGAGTGTCCGAAATCATTGCCATCTTCTTTTGTCATTTTTAGCACTTTGTGTGTGTGTGTTCGTTAGTAAAATTCACACTGTTGCCTTGGAAGTGTTCTGAATGAGGCACTGCAGCATATATATAAATCACAGCCATATTCAGTCCACTAGTGGATGAGGCCTCACCCCGAAGCGAGGAGTTGGTCTACTGCTCCCATTCTGACCAGACGGGTTGGGAGAGGAAAGCCGAAGCTCTCACTGTGATCACCACTGTATTTTATTCACAGCAGCTCCCCATTTGTCCTCACGATCCTGGGTCGTATATATATATAATACTATACTCTTATAAATTACTGAATATTAGGTTGAGACGGTCATATTCCAGAAAATAGTGTAGACAAACGAAATGTACATCTTTCATAATTTCTCAACAAGTAAGCGGAACCTCACAGCATGAGGGAAGGAGGGCGGAGAACCCCTTAGAAGCCTTCGAGGGAAAAGTTGGTTTAGCTTTTGAGACGACTTTATAACTAGTGTTTCGTGTTTCACTTCCTTTGGGGAATCCCTTGCGCAATTATTCTGGAGTTTTGATTTTCTTATTTTTGGATACTACGCCTGTGACTTCCTGTGTGCAATTCAACACCGTCTATATCACAATCATTCGTCTGTGTGCTATAGCGCGTCAAAGTTCCGTTCCACCAAATTTCCCATGCTCATAACTCGGAAAGGACACCGCTTTTGAGATTTGTGTCCATATACTTTTTTGTTTGTTTTGATGTCTACTTTCAACTAACAAACGCTGTCATAGGAATTCCCGGTCTTTCTCTCTCTCTCTCTCTCTCTCTCTCTCTCTATATATATATATATATATATATATATATATATATATATATATAGCCCTTTTCTATCTACTGCTGGATGAAGGAATTTCCCTTTTCTATCCAATTAAGTTGTGTTGCAACAGCCCTGCATGGCGTAATATATTCATAAAACGTTAGAACATAATTAAACTCTTGTTGTCGCAACAGTCCTGCATTGCGTGGATTGACAGGTCGCTAATTGAGACACGCCCCCTTGAACTTTTGTATTCCGGAATGCCAGAAGGCATTTTCCTTTCTTTTCGCTGATGAAGACAGAAGAAAAAATTAATAGTGAAAAAAGAAAAAAATAATAAGAAAAAAGAGGAACATTTTTTTAAATTTGTAACCCAAATCACAAGGAGAGGTAATAAGTCATTGCCCGGAGCATCAAGCTAACTTTGATGGAAAAGTAACGGGCAAACACAATTTTGAAAATGAGGTGTTTTTAATACTTGAGATTTAAAACAGAAATAAATATTTTGAAAACAGATAAGAAATGAAATTATAATTTTTGATAATTGGTATGAATGTAACAAACCTTTAAGTACTAGTGAATATTAAAAGTGTAGGTACCTCTTATTCGAAGTAAGCTTGTTTGATGATGTTCGATTGTTAGAAATATAAACATCGAATTTGCGTAATAAAATATAATTTTGACGAGGCTTTGAAAGCACTAGTAAATTGTAGAAAACTATGTATTTGCATGGATCGGAATTGAAGTATCATTTTTCAATAATACGTTTAAAGATGCTACTGGTAATGAGTGTATGATTGGTGGTACAAAATGAATAAAATGTTGAGATGCTTTGCTTTTTTGTACTATAGAAAGGTAACGAATACGAAAAGAGCCATTGAATATAAGTTGGTATTGACATATGCAGAAACTAACATAAAACAAGAATCTATTGTACTGATTAAAATGTAATTTTAATAAATTTGCATAGAAAAGCTCCCGAAAGAATTGGTAAATTACAGAAAGAAAACAACCTTTAGCAGAATCATTGAATATATGTTGGTATTGACATATACAACAATTGAGACAGAAACAAGAATCTCTTGTACTGATTAAAATATAATTTGTCTAAATTTGCGTAGAGAAGCTCCCGAAAGCGTAGGTAAATTTGAAAAAGTTTGGATTCAGGACGTAAACCTAATGACGAAACGTGAATGTTGTATATACTCTTTTTCAAGCTAGGAAATGCACTTATTTTGGTTTTACCTTTGATTTTTAAAAAAGTCGCCAATTTATAACTAATTTGGCCGACATAAAATTTATTCTGCACATCGTTTGAGCTACAGAATTGAAATTTTATATGAAGACGTATTGCCATTATTAGATTAGACTGATATAAGAAAAGTTTTTATAAGTCGCCATTTTTAAACAAATATGGCCATCGAAATGATTTTTTGAAAGAATACAGAGCCTAAGCGGCTAAGAAGAGGAACTTGAAACTTGGTAGAAACGTTGACTATTGCAAAAGAATTGCAAACATATCAGACATTTTTATAAGTCGCCATCTCTAATCAAATATGGCGGACGAAAAAAACCTTTTCCTTATCGTTTAAGATATAAAGCTGAAACTTGGTAGGAACGTTAACTACTGCAAAGCATTACAAACATATGAGAAAATTGTACAAAAGTCGCCATCTTTAAACAAATTTGGCCACAGAAATGATTATTTGAAGGAACACACAGCCTAATCGGATAGGACTAGAAACACGAAACTTAGTAGAAACATACACTAGTACAAAAGAATTACAGAGATATAAGATTTTTTTTAAAAGTCGCCATGTTTATACAAATATGGTGGACGAAAGAATCATTTTAAATATCGTTTAAGATAGAAACCTGATATTTTTTATAAAGATGTATTTTGTCGAGTAGATTACGAAAAGTTAAGAATTTTTTGAAAAAGTCTCCTTTTTTAAACAAATATAGGGGACGAAAGAACAGTTTTCATAGCGTTTAAGATATATATTTTGTAAAAAGATAAATGTGGTAAAAAGATATATATTTTGACGAGTAGATTAAGAAAATATAAGAATTTTTTTGAAAAGTAGCCATTGTTGGTGGTAGATAAAATATTTGTTGAAGTCATCTAATAATGGATATTGCTGTCAACGCGAATGAATGAAAGAAATATGTTATTCATGGAACATTTATGGTATTTGAGTTGTGCAAATGTGCTTTAAAACTTTTGTCTTTGCTTATATTTTATTGGACAAACTGATAATGAGACAACACATTGTGATTAGTGAACAAATTCTATAAAGATGGTCAAGAAAGGGACTTGAACCTAGGTGCTGATGAAACTGTACATATTGGTAGTTTGTGAATGTTCGTGATTGTATAATAAGCGTCATAGAACATAGGAAATTGGCATTGCCACTAACATGTATAGCATGCTATAATGATAGTCTTATGAACACAGCTTAGCACAATTGCATTGACATTTGTAAGGAATCTAAGGGAGAAATTGTGTAGGGAAACTTTACTGTACTTGTAAGGAAATTTATGAAATATTTTTTAGAGATGCATTACGATAATATGTTTACACTGTCAAAGTTTTTGTATATATATATAATTAGAAATGATGAGTACTTGGCGAAATTGCTTGCACTTTTGTGGATAAAGCACTAGATTTGTGATTGGTTTACTTGGTGTCTTTAAGGAAGAAAAACGAGGAGAAGTACTTTTAAGTAGTGGTTAAATAATGTGTAAACTTTAAAGGTAATAACAGACCTATGAGAAATCATGATGTTACGAATATCATTTTTAAGACGAAAAGTGTAGCGAATTTAAATGAAATGACGTAGATGA
>JAGDQP010044394.1:0-15920 GCA_022664845.1 Lepisma saccharinum
ACATTTGCCCTGAAGATGAGAACAATGTCTGTTCTTGAAACGTCGGCTCTATCGTCGGGCTTCACCTGGCTGATATCCCGAGAACATCTCTATAATATTCGCCGCCAGGAAAGCTTCAATTCTTATAGAATCTCTCTATTCCATGTCATGCCTGTGTGGAACTGAACAAACTCCTTGGCAAAAGGTAGAATGGCTTAGTTAAGTGACCCACCTGCCCCCGTATTTTCTTTTCTGTTGTGTCACTCACGGTTTTACTTTAGCTCACATCGGGAGTGAAATTTTCGAACGAAATAAGTCACAGGTTCATGAATCACGATAATGTTATGTTATAGTAACATGTTTATTTCGACATTGTTTTGCTATAAAAATTACGGACAGCATGTCGAGTGAGCGATAGCGAACGAAGGCGGGTTAGAAAAAGATATATATTTTTTGTTTATATGCGGCCTTTAAGAGACACCAGATGTGACTGCTCCATTTATGGTTCCAAATAAAACGCCCGAGGTATACTAAAGAGACGCCTCACTCACATGAGCACCTGATTTTAGCCAGAAAAAATTGAATATCACACATTTATAAAGCATTGTGTACTATCGAAACAAGGACTAACTACTTTCGCGTATTAAACATGGGTTTTATCCCCTTTATCAGCACAAGTTGAATTCCACAGAAGGCGATGGTTTTGTTATTTCCCACGCGTTTTAGTAGCCTTTATGGCTATAGGAACGTAAAACGTATCATTTTGAGAAGTTTTTATTATTCCACGGCACAAGTAGCTGTACTGCGGTAGAAAATACTTATTTTCCTTTGAAATAAAGCCTGAGACAATGTAGAGTAAGTAAAAGAGAAAGCAGCTTGCATTTGATTCATCTGACAAGACAATGGACAAATATATTGCTGAAGGTGTAGTAGCCAGTTGTGAGCTACGATTGTTCAAGTGTAGATCATTCATTCAATTTAATGTAGATCTACATTGTTCTTTGAACAACGAAAAAATAAGATAAATTTCTCACTGTACCTTCTATGCGCTCTGCTCTCTTCCGGCTTCCCTTTCCTCAGTTTCCGTGATTACTCTGTTATTACAGTACCGTTTGTTTCGCGTATTGGTCAGCAACTGGCGATTGGTACGTTAACCCTATAACAGTTTCGAGCTATGAGACTGACAGTGGTAACTATTGACTAGGTTCAGCTCTCAGGCGAGCACATGTTTTGAGCATTAAAGGCGATGTGCATCGGCTATAATGAAAAGTATCTCCAGACTTTATCTTCGTTCGACAATTTGTCCGTGTTCTTTGTGGGAAAATAGTGGCATTCATTATACGAAGTTTCTTCACGGGTCGAAAATCTAAGGAAAACATTTTCAAAATATGGTATTAGTGCAGCTGAAAGACCACCTATCAGTATTCAAAAGCAATGTAGGATCCGATCTGTTTACGAAGTAACCTATGAGTGCAAGGACAAATACATTGGTATGACTAAGCGTAATGTTTATGTACGGTTAAAAGAACATTTGAGAGATTCATCCAAAACCGATGTAGTGTCAAGGCTTTCTAAACATATTTTTGCTACAAAACATAAAATAGAAAATACTAGGATTGTCCATCGTTCTAGCAGTGTTAACGAACTTATTTTTGAAGGTTTTTACATCAAATCACTCAAACCGGAATTAAACAAATTAAGTTATTGACACTACGTCACTGGGTAGAGACAGGGATCACCTTTTAGAAAATATTAATGCATGTATCTGGCAACACCCATACCACCCGCACTCCGATGTAAGATAGCCGCCATTTGCATTTCCTTAACAAACCAGCCTTGGTATATACGTACCCCTGTGTTCCCTTATTTAGATGTCTTGATTTTTCCTTTTTAACCTTTGGGGATTATTGAAGGTAGTGTTGTTCTACCGAAGGCCCATCCAGCATATTTATTTTAGTGTGTATTTTTATTGTGAGGGCTCCTGAACTGCACGGTAGGAGTAACTTTTCATTATGTTTTCCTCGCTGCGTAATCACTACGAAGAAAATATTCGATATTGCCGTCTTGCACTAAACATGCTTAATAGCAAGTTTAGACAGATCTGAAAGTGTCATACCCGCTAGGCCGCAACCGCGGCCTAGGCCCTCTGGGGGAAAAGATAATGAAACCAATAAAGAATGAAAGAGAGAAAAGCTAAAACAGAAGAAAGCTAAATAATTCGGTAGATCACTGGTTGTTATGCTGCCAACACACACACCTCTTCCATCAGTAAGTTAACTTTTTCAATAGGGCCCTTTTGTTACTGGATTTGTGGCTAGGCCAATCTTTCACTATGGTCTTTTATTATTGGAAACTGTGATTTAGTTTGTGCCTGGGTCCTCGGGCCCTTCTTTCATTATATTGTGCAGTTGGGGCCCTTCTTTCATTATATAGTGCAGTTGTGGCCCTTCTTTCATTACATTGAGCAGTTGGGGCCCTGGGCCCTTTTTTCATTATGTTGGGCAGTTGGGGCCTTTTCATCGTTGAAGACTGGGGCCTGGTTTGTAGCTGGGCCCATATTTAACCACAGGCTGATGGGTCCTTTATGGATGTTAACACATCTTGTAGGTCTATATTTAATAATTCAAAAATGGAAAAACAGTGCATTTTTAAAAATGTATTTACTTTAGCGTAGTCCAAATATCAAGTTCATTTAGAACAGAAAACATACTTCATTTTTGGAACCATCCGCTGGAGCTTAGGCTACAGTGTTGACATGGATTTTTTTTCGCCAGCATAAATACTATAATTCTATCCAGCTCTGGAATAAAAGTGTTCTATCACAATCATGTCCAGTAGGCGAGAATGCCAATAAAGTACGCGATTGATACGCAAAATAACGTGATTGCTAATCAGAAGACAATGCACGACGTTTTAGAGTAGGGCCTGCTCAGAATAGACGTAGCCCTGCAGTGAGCAATGCCTCTCCCTTAGCGGCCAAGTTATTATGTTTGTGTCTACTGTATGAGGTTGATTCACGTTACGTCACAGAGGTGTTTTGATCACGTGGTGCCGTAAAAACATCCAAGGTACATCAGCAGCATTTGTAGAACTTTATACAGGCTACCTCAAACAATGTAAACAAATGACGTCATTGTAGTCTCAGTGAAATTTTTCTATCCATCTTGGAGTGTTCCGTCAATGTTTGAAGGCTGACACAAGAGGGAATATTTCAACGTTTAGGCAAACAAAGGTCGTACTTTGATCGAACACTCCAAGATTGATAGAAAATTTTCACTAAGACTACAATGACGTCATTTGTTTACATTGTGTGGGTGGAGGTAACCTGTATAAAGTTCTACAAAGTTGCTGACGGACCTTGAATATTATGAATTTACATTTGCATAACGCGATGGCTCATCGCAGATGTTCATTGTACGCAATTTTAGAAATTGGTGTAATAGTCTGAGTGCCCTCCTTAGTAACCGCGGCCTAGGCCCTAATATACCCAGTCCGCCCCTGATACCCGCCGTCTAGTTCCCGTCTGGCTGTAGCTATTGTGTGGTAAACCAGTAGTACAAGGGCTAGTACGATTTTTGTAGACATATACTCCTGTGAGTAGCAGGGTTGCCTGCCAACCATCCCGATTTTATCGGGACCGACCCGACTTCTGCTTAGATGCAATGTTCGTTGGGACGCAAATTGTTCCGATTTTCAACATTCAGAGTTGAAGCACAGAGAATATTTTTTTTATTTGATATGTTTATAATACCAAGGGTGCAGAAAATGTTTGAACCCCTGAAATTTCCCCCGATCCTACTGTTATGTCCTAAAAAAATCGGACATATATCTTTACATTAAAATTTACCAGCTGGCCATAAGGCAAATAAATAATCATCAAGTAATTATGTTTTTATTCTGTAATTTATTTAAGGTTTTGGCTAAGAATGATAGTGAACAATGCGTAATGCAAATAAATTTAACAAAAAAGTAGGATAAATAAGCTACAAATTCCAGAAAAATGGCTTTGCTATTCAATCTAATCGCAAACAAAGCACGCGACGCAAGCTTCCAAGAAAAGGAGCCCAAATGTTTGTGATAGTTAAATACGGGTCTAGGATGTTTGGGTTCAAAGGACGATTCGGTGTAAGGGCGTTTCGGTGCTTGAAAGTGTTGATTTAAATACTTTATGTTCAAATGCAATTTGTGTATCATCATAAAGAGAGGGAATACAGTAGAGTAATTGTTTTTAATGAGCAAAGTAGTCTATAACTTCTTCTAATTTATAATTTGTAGGAGTACCCTGCGTTTTAATCGAAGGATCGTAATATCGCCTACCGCCAAAAGATTTAAATAGGGTGTAACTAACATGAAGACTTGTGTCTCTGTGTTTTAATTAATTATAAACGATGGCAATGCTATAGCTAAGCAGAAAATTTGACTGGTTTCAATGTTCATCGCAGAGGGAGATGGGGCGGTATTGGTCTTAATATAAATATATAGAAGTTAACTTCTAATTACAACGGGCCTGTGATTGTTGGAGAGAAGAAAACACCTAAAATGAAATTTTAATTGGAATTGCCCTGTTATTGGTGGATATAAGTGAAGAGTAAATTACGCAAACTGTTACGTTACTCTGAAATCGTTTTAGTTGTAGTAAACTTTAGTGATAACTGATAACCTTCCAATTCCCACTCATTTAGTTAAAACGAATTCCCTACCTGACTTTTCCAGATTACTATTCACAGATAATTCAGAACGATTGAACTTTGAAAAGGTTTTATTCAAGCTTGCGAAATTCAGCTTATAGCAGCTCTGCCACCTGCATGATCAAGTGGTGGAGCAGCTTCAGAACGCTAAAGTATAAATATACATATATTAGAACTGATCTATGCAAAATCTTGGGAGAAAATATCAGTATCAAAATTATTAAACAAGATACATGACCGTTCATGTGTCGATAACTGGCACCTTTTGTGTTCAAGTATGTTATCGTGGGATCTTAATCTAAAAATCACAAAGTAATTCCTCTGATATAAAAAATAGAGCCCCTCCAAAATAATTCAGCGCGCGCATAATCTCTTTACATATATGGGCAGCATAAATTAATGACGAGTTAGTACTGTAACCATTGAAGTGACGTTTTACGTTAAATTCAGACGTAAGACTACGGATGAAAATGTGACCAGATACTCAAAATTCCATATTATTCTTACAGTACACACACATGTAACATCTATTTCGGTGAAGAGTGAGGAATCTATCATGTGGACAGGCAACTGATGCATCAAAGGAAACTCTATGGTACAGCATCCTCCTGGTAGAAAGATAGGATTAGTTGTAGGATATGCATGACATTCGATTAGTCAGTCATATTTTTTTTCTAGTTATGTTCACACTAACAAATTACTGTGAATAATACAGTTCTTTTTTTTAATGGTGAAAGTTCTGATTCAGTAGTTGCTCAAAATTAAGCTTATATGCAAATTGGCTATTACAGTAATTGCTATAATCAGTGTTTTACGCAGAGTCCTTAGGGAGGGGAATTTTCCCTCAAAAAATTCTTACTGAGGTTTTCATAGTTCTACAACGTAAGGAAATAGAATTTGACATGTTTGTTATATTTTATATTTATCACACTAAAACCTCGTTTATCTGGATGGGACCGGACTCGTTCCGGATAAACCAGATTTACAATTTTTTAATGGTTTTAACACCTGCAAATACAGAAATACTTTACCATAATTATTGAGGAACATGGAACAGGTAGACAGTAAATATATTAAAACACTGCACGTTTACACTGCGAAGCATAATTAAATGCGCTAATTTGTATATGATGTATTTTGAAACTGACACACAGACACACACACAAACCTAAATTTTTCGAAAATCGTTCCGGATAAATTAGTTCTGGATACACAAGATTTCAGTGTATCTTAAAACTCTTTCCAGAGCACAGATTCTCAAATTAATCACATTCGATTACTTCTAAAGTTTTTCTGGCTTTTTTACCCGTTCCAAACGTAGCCAATAGATAAGTGGTTTCAAAGAAATGTAGCCGCAGATAGCAGTTTATTTGCAGTGAGAATACTTGCGTTATGTTAGCCTCCTTTTGTGTTCCTTTTAGACTTGAAATTTTGTTTTGTAAAAGTTGAAAAGAAATATTGCTATGTTCTGACTAAAACGAAAACTGATTCAACCATGACAGAACGGTTAATTTCTACCTTGGGTTGTATCTGTAATACATTGAGACAACGCCTCACTCCGACCATTTGAATGTACTGATGTTATTGCCTTCATAAGCTCCAGAGGAATTAAGCTCACTACAGGTTAAAAAAAAATATTAAAGTGGTATCAGAAGTCAGCTGAAAGGATTAATTGCTCCCTTAAAATGAGACTGAAGATAAAGAGTGCACATTTAGAGAATGCATATTACAATATAATATACGGGGTCAAGGCAGATATTATACTCATTTTTCAAATTTAGCCTCGACTACAAGGAAACATTAAAAGATAACAGTAAGCATTCATACTTCAACCCTATGAGTCGGAGTAAATGTTGACACCGTTTTTGTGCATGTGACAGTTAGTGACCAAGAGCACTATTTTACCAGCATTTTGCTTCAAGCTCCATGTTTCTATCTCAAATTGGAAATACCGAGCGGCCCTGGTTCAGTGGCTTACAGGCTATTCGTTTGTTTCATAAAGCTGTAACATAAACAAGGTTTTTCACTCAATTTCAGGTACCGTAAATATTTACGTATACCACACAACGGACATTGAGTAAGAAAGCATTACACCATATGTGCAAGACGGCAAATTGATTTTGCAGTTCTTTTATCTTAGAAACGACATGTAGGGTCCATCTATTTAACATCTAATTCATAATGTGTGGTAAAGTGAAGTTTATCGTGGGGATGAAACGTAAAATTTATAGCTGGAATATAATGTGTGCGACGTGTTTGAAACTTAAACATAAGCAAAGTTTTGAGCCAAGGACTTGTCATATGTGAGTTAAAGGTGTCATATGTGAGAACTATTTAGCTTCCTCCGCGTTGAGAATGGACACATACAATTAGTATTAAACGTTATGTGCATCGCTAATAATGAAAAATAATCTATCCCATCTTCGCTTGCTCGCCATTATGTAAATGATTTTTTTGCGTAAATATCTAGCATTCATAACATGAAATGACGCTATTTGTAGTACTCCGCATGGCACCATGTTTGTATGTGTTGGTTCAAAGGCAAGCGTATTTATATAAACAATTATTAATGTTAAGAATTGAAGCTTTCCTGGCGGCGAATATTATACAGATGTTCTCGGGATATCAGCCAGGTGAAGTCCGACGATAGAGCCGACGTTTCAAGAACAGACATTGTTCTCATCTTCAGGGCAAGTATACTGAGACCAGTTCATGTGTACTATATATAGTAACGGTAGGGGGCAGTAACGGTTTTCTGTTATGCTGTGTTCTGAACAGAACAACATAGAATTTTATTTTCTGACACTAAAATTATCTCAAAGAGCTCCAATTACTGGGATAGGATAATAAAAGAATCTCTTGCCATACTACAAGAACGTAATAATGTCAACAGAGATACAGGATTTCAACTTAGTCGGACTTGGACACCAGTCATAAAGAAAACATACATGAAAACGACCAATCAGCGTCAAGCTATAGGCCAACCAATCAGAGACACAGATTCTTAAGCTCCGCCCCCTACCGTTACTATATATAGTACACATGAACTGGTCTCAGTATACTTGCCCTGAAGATGAGAACAATGTCTGTTCTTGAAACGTCGGCTCTATCGTCGGACTTCACCTGGCTGATATCCCGAGAACATCTGTATAATTATTAATGTTGTTATGATTACCAAAAGCAAAAACTTAAGTGGACAATTTTATGGATTTTGTCCGTGCAAGTTCTGCTGTGATAATAAAATTAATTTTTAACCCCGTGGGACTACACTTGCAAGGGTCTTCACCTCTTTCAGGCACGTCTTATTATATAAGAAATGTTTGCTGCAGCAAAATGAAGGTTTGAAACAATATGTTCTGAGAAACCAAAATCTATACTTAATATTCGCTGACTTTTCTAGATGTTTGAAATTTTCGATGAAATTCCTAGATTTTTTTGGCCTCTTGCTTGTAAGCTAAATTCCCTCACTTTTCAAAGTTTTCCAGGACACTGGGAATAATGCCCTAGCAGCTAATAATTAATTATTTTAATGCTAATTTCAACATTTTTTTAATGTATTATAAAGCACATTTCCATGTAGCGTTAGTTTTTAGTTAGCCACTCTTATATACGCAGTATAATTAAATAAAGATTGTGCATTGTCTGGGCTTATTTGTAACTACGATTTGGGAGGTATGTGAAATTTCATGTTGGCAATGCGACAATTAAAATTGGGCGCAATCTCCTTACTTTTTTGCTCTGCCTTGTCCCGATGTCAAGGATAGATTATGAACTATGTGATTTTTAGAATTGTACCAATTTCTATGCACCATAAGGAACATCACGGTATTTATAATACTTAAAAAAATATATGATTTTATCAAAAGGGAAAAGTTATACAGTATCCTGATACGATTTGGAATTCCGAAAAAAAATGTTCAGCTAGTGAAGATGTGTCTCAGCCACCCCATAAGCAGAGTACGGATAGGTATTAATATGTCAGATAGTTTCAAGATTCGCAACGGATTGAAACAAGACTACTGTTTTTAACTTTGCGTTAGAATATGCGATTTTAAAAATAAAAGGGGACAAAAAGGGACTGTCATTGAATGATCTGAATCAACTGTTTGTATACGCGAATGATGTAGATTTAATAGGGGACGATGTTGATGCAGTACAAACCTACACCCATGTCTTAGTAGAAGCGTGCGATTAGATAGGTCTGCAGGTAAACATGGATAAAACAAAATACGGTACATGATAAGAAGAGACACAGGGAATGAAGGAAATAAAAACAAGAATTAAGGATGAGGTCATAGAGAAAGTAAACAAAATTAAATACTTGGGATCATATGTAACAAGCAAAAATGAGGTCACGGAAGAAATAAAAAGTAGCTTAGTATCAGGGAACGCATGTTTCTATTCAGTCCAAAACCTTCGAACATCGCGATTAATATCAAGGAAATTGAAATTAAAAATATACAGAACTGTTATTCTGCCGGTAATACTTTACGGTTGCAAAAGTTGGAGTACGACCCTAGCAGATGAACATAAATTACGTGTATTTCAAAATAAGGTTTTGAGAAAGATATATGGTCCGAAACGGGACGAGATGACTGGAGGAGACTGCATAATGAAGAACTCCACGGACTTTACGATTGACCAGATGTTGTAAATATAATGAAATCGCGTCGACTAAGGTGGACAGGCCATGTAGCTCGGATAGGGGAAAAACGAAGATTATATTCTATCCTGGTTGGAAGACCGGATGGAAGGAGAACATTGGGAAGACCGAGACGTCGTTGGAAGGACAATATTAGAAGTTATCTTCGAGAAGTAGGTGTTCATGATGAAAACTGGCTTCATATTGCCCAGGATAGAATCCAATGGCGAACGTTTGTTATTGCGGCGATGAACTTGCGAGTTCCATAAACCTAAGAGTTAGTTACTTAGTTAAAAAATATATAAGCTTACGAACAAAATTTTTTATTTAAAATATAAGTTCTAATAAACAAAATTGTATATATTCGACGAAATATGTAACGGTGGAAGGAGTATTTTGTTTGGTTCCACTAATTGCTCGAATAAAACGTTTATCACAACCTAGCACTAAATATTCTCTTAGAGACCATTTGTTCATTTCATCATTTAGACTCAACACGTCTTTTCCACTCGCAAAGGAAGCAGTAATACTTCGTATAACCCTATTGGGGACCAAGTTACGATACCGACCACTTTCAAATCATCCCATATATTCCATTTGTGTGCGTGCATCAGGGAAGCCAAGCCGGTGTCTTCTAAACACGAACCAATCAAACAAAATGAAGACCATTTTTGTATTCATCGACATGGAATTATTAAATTAATTATGGTACCACAAAAGTATGGTACTCACATACGAGTAAACTTTACATTTCAAAGCATTCTGAGTATCTGTAACTTTTGTTAACTAGATAGGACGTTTCAGTGTAAAGATTTTACACTAAGATATCTGTGCACCCAAACGTCCGGCTCCCAGTTAAATACAGAATATTACTTGTAATTGAGACCAGAACAGGTGGCACCGGCGCTTGATCCCGGGACCTCCTAATTACAAGCCAAACACACTATCGAATGATCTACTTTATGTTACAATCATTACTGTCAATGTAATTATGTATTTCAGTGAAAATTCCATTAATTTGTTTGATGGTACGGAAATGCCATGCAGTGAAGGGGAGGGGATCCTAAAACTAGTGGATGCTGGTAAGTTTCAAAATACTACCTGTTCGAGTAGAAATACAAAGTTTTTATCCCTGGTTGGGGTGATATTCGGAATCAACAATAGGGAATGTAATCCTCACGCACCAGAGAAAATCCTCTGCATCCCCTTCGGCAAATCGAACACGGTTTAAGTTCCGAAGAGGGGTGAACTAAGAGAAAATTTACAGAAGAAATGATGCGGTTAAAAGGATATGGAGTTCGTGAATATTGTAAAGATGCAAGTAGTGCCGTCTTTGATATACAATAAAGCAGAAAAGGCGGTGAAGAAGAGGAAACTTTTGCAGTAGCAGAAGGGGTTAAAGTTTACTTTATCGACTCCAAACGTCCACCACCCTATCGATCAATATTACACGCTCTGCACCACTCGTTTTCAAAAACTATTTATCATTGACTCCTCCATACTCACAATCCGAAATGGAGGTGTACAAAAATAGTACAACCCCAAGACAATAATTAATTCATAAAATAGGCACTCCAGTTGATTCGGAGACTGATATAGTGGCACACGGAGGAATACTAATGGGGTCACACTGATCTGGCATTTTTTTTAGCTTTTCCATTCTTTTACTGTTTGTTTATAAGTTAAGCGGATTAGGTTAGGTTAGAAACGTCAGGTTCGATTATTTTTTTATATACGCAGTTTATCGTCTAGCCACCTGTGATGTATCGTATCCTGGCCTGCGCTGTGCTATCAGCTGTCATTGTAACAGCTGATAATACTCTGTAGTCTATTATTTGACTTAGCCATTGACGAAAAAATTCTGTAAATCACTTATGCATCGCCGTTGTTGTTGTGTTATCTAAGATTTTTTAACTTCCGGGAAATTAATTGGCGCCTTAAATATTTTTTGTTTGTTCGCTCAAATTTCCCCCGAGCCTTGTTCGCCGGATCGGACATATTCTGCATCCCTGTATAATACTACACTTATTTCTGTGAGTCATACAAATTTCATTTTGTTTTCTAAATTTAAGACAGTTCTTTGCAAGCTACGCATGTTCTCCAGTTTGTAGCGCAGAAGATTCCGTACAAATTGCACCCATGTGTTGAATTGTTGGAAAACGTTTAATTTTTTATTGTTAATTGCCTTTCTGTCAATTGTTTGTTACTTTGAAAAAATATAGTTGTTTTCGGTGTCACTTATGAAGCTGTATGTATAACAAAGATCTTTCGGGTTAGTTAGTTATTAAGAATTACAGGCTGAATTTAAAATTAATTTTACATCTTCTTAAGAAGCGTAGGTAGAACGCTAATTTTTATAGGTTGACTAATAAAATTTCTCAAGGTCACTACTTCCAGAAACACCTTTTTATTGACGAGGTGCAGGTGAATTTTAAAAATGCGAGTAAAAATGTCTTGGTTAATGATAAGTACAACTTATTTTAGCTACATCAGTAGTAACATTTAATTCCAAAAGTAGTTTAGTTTAGGATGGTCCTAGAAAATAGTTCCCTTTTTTTTTTATTCGTGGAAGTACCTGGTACCTACAGATCCTTTCTCGAGTTTATTCAACAAAATGGTGGAAACTCTGGTGGGTAGAATAGTTTGAGATGTATGCGTGAGTCAGTGCATATGAAATACATTAAGGAACGTGCAATTATGGATGACTGAAAAACTGCTACATTTGACCAGTGATCAAATGATTTGTGATAATGTAGGAAACAAATTGGCTCGAATAGGGGAAACTTAGATTACATTCCATCATGGTTGGTAAGTCTGAGAAAGAGGCCGTAGGGAAGATTGAAACATCGTTGGGATGGCAGTATTTAAAGCGATCCTCGAACGGTAGATGTTTGTACTAAAAAGAGGTAGGTTTCTACTGTTGCATTAGGTTGAAAATGTTTGGTACAATTATACATATCAGCATCGTTAGAACATAATTCGTAAAGTTTCCTATTCACGAAGGATAATTTGCCGGTCGGGTAGCCGTGCGGTCTGAGGCGTTAGGTCAACGGCTCGAAGGTCCCGACAGGGGCATGGATGTGGATTTTAACTGGCTGTAAATGGGCGAATCGTGACGGTCCGAAGTCAAAAAGTTACTGGACTGGCCCATATAAAATAATGTTTACCAAAGTTGTACGAAGGATAATTTATGTATCATTGCGTAATAGCAACAAATTAGCAATTCAACGTATCCTACTCATACACAACAACTATCTAACGTTGATACTACTTGAGAACAAATTTGTGTGTGTTTTTGCGAGCCTACTTGTTCAGATTGTTTTGGAAGACCACACTTGCAAACGGTTAACTAGTAACAGGAACCCCTTGTACAAGTTTATTTGTGCCCTATACTATTGCAAATTAACTTTATATTTTCTTGTATATTATTGTGATTTAAATAAAACAAGCTGACAAGGCTATACACTTGACTTGATTTAAAAACACGCAATAAGCGTAATGGTTTCAATGGTATAACATCATCTTTGTCAGACGACACATTAATACATACTAACAGTTCATTAAAAATTACCAGAAGGTCCTGATATCCTCTCTACGTCATCCGCAAATCACGTCCCAGAATCCGTTCACTTTCCAAAACTAAACGAACTGTAACCAATTACAGTCCTTCTCTCACAGGCTCCCTACTCAACTAAACCGCTATCACAAACTTGTAACAGGAAACAACAAACAAGGAAATATAATCGAGGCACAAAAATATTAGATAAACAATGTGTAATAAAGAAATAATTAAATAAAAATACAAAAAATAAATAAAACTAAACAAGCCAAAAAAATAATAAATAATCCAACAGAAGCTTTTGTTTTAAAGCCCAGTGTTAGCAGATTTGGTGATGAATGATTGGGAAAGGATGGTGATGGAGAAAGGAAAATACCGACTACTCTGTTTTGCAGGTACGTTGATGATTGTCTGGGTATTGGGAAAGGCTCAAGAAGAACATTAGATATATTCAGTAAGGGGCTCAGTGATAACGGCAAAGAGGTGCTTTTGGAAAATGAGATTGAGAAAAACAAAGTATTAAATATCTTTGAAATCAGGATTGAGAAAACGAAAGATGGGAGACTTGTAACTTCATGGTTTCAGAAGAAATGCGCAGCATTTTTTTGCCACAAGAGGAGTGACGTTGATGAAATGACTAAAGAAAATTTCATAAGGAACATGGAGGAAAGAATAGAGAAGATTAATACGAAAGATAAACAAAAGAAGAGAGATGTGGAAAAGTTTTCGGAGCAATTAAAGGAGAATGGCTATAGTGAGGATGACTGAAGAATCATCAGGAGGAGAAAATGACACAAAAAGAAGAAGGATGGAGAGGAAAAGGGAAGTGAAAAGAAAAAGTGGTTTGGGATAGAAAGTGGAGGAAGAATTACCAAGAAAATCAAGCGGCTATTAGGAAAGGCAGGAGTGAAAACATAGAAAAGGACGGAAGAGGATCTTGGACTTAGTGAGAAACAAGAAGAAAGGTGCTCTAAAGGAAGAAGAACAAAGAAGAGTGGTATATAGTGTTCCATGTATGAACTGTGAGGCAGTATATATAGGATAGAATTGAAGGAAAGGTTAAACAACACACGGATGACGTTAGACAGAGAAGAGAGAGAAATGCTAATTACAAACATGTACAGGAAGAGGCGCATGATATAGACTGCGAAGGGAGGAGATACTGGAACAAGAGGAAAGGACGTTGGTTAGGAAGTGGAAAGAAGCGAGGAGAATTAGGAAAATGGGAGATAAAGCGATGAACTGGAATGGTGGCTTGAGCATAAATGAGGAATGGGAAGACATACTGGGAATGGAAGAGCGGAGAAAGTCTTCTAGTAAATAGAGACTGTTCGATAGCCCCCACCCCCTTTGGTTCTTTATTATTAGTTTTTAAGCTTCATTTGGATTATTTATTTATTTTTGGCGTATTTATTTAATTTTGTGTTTATCTAATATTTTTGTGCCTCGATTATATTTCCTTGTTTGTTGTTTCCTGTTACAAGTTTGTGGTAGCGGTTTAGTTGAGTAGGAAGCCTGTGAGAGAAGGACTGTGATTGGTTACAATTCGTTTAGTTTTGGAAAGTGAACGGATTCTGGGACGTGATTGGCGGATGACATAGAAAGAATATCGGGACCTTCTGGTAATTTTTAATGAACTGTTAGTACGCGTATGTATTAACGTGTCGTCTGAGGAAGATGTTGTTATAACATTGAAACCGTTATGCTTAGTGTTTGTTCTTAAATAAAGTTAAGTTTATAACCTTGTCAGCTTGTTCTATTTAAATTAAGTATGGGTACAAGGCCTCAATATAATTATATCCATTATTGCGATGTGTTTTTTTCTCCCATAGCACGATAAGGAAAAACGAGACATGCGAGGACGGACGCCGCTAATGCTTGCAGTCACCCTTGGCCACCTGGAAGCGGCGCGTGTTCTGTTGCAACATGGCACTAACGTTAACACTGAAAACAGGGATGGATGGACTGGTAAGTAGATCCTAATTTAAAATGCTGGTAAGAAACGTAATGTGATTAAACAAAATGAATTTCCTCTATCTTACGTCGACTAGCAGGAATCGATTAATGGAGTACAATACTAGTTTGAAAATTTCTTGTGATTTTAACAATTATCTGTTGTTAAACCCTTGTCTGCATTCGAGACGGTTGAATTATGCCACTTTGTTGTGCGAAATAGACAGTAAATCAGCTCTTTTGCTTACAGGGGAGGGTCGCTGAGATTCTAATCAAACATAGTGCATCTGATAAAGGTTGGTGAGATATGGAGAATACAAAAAATTAAGATGCGATGGACAAGGGGGGAGCGGAGCTAGGGGATCCAAACCTCGAAATTCACAGAAGTTTAATAAAGGATATATCTACAGTATTTCAGAATAAAGGACGGAAATTTCGGGAAGTGATTCCTGGCATCAAAACAAGTAAAATAAACGCCCCTTGAAAATGGGTGAAATTTCGCTTAGTTTTGGAGATACAGCGTTTCCAACTTTGAATCCATAATCGACGCCTAGTAATGGGAGGAAATGAATAATTCTCAATAAGTCAGAAACGAGACATTGAATGAAAATTCCGTTTCCGGAAATTTGTTTGTAGCAACATGGTGGACATCAGAAAACACGATGTCGCCGGTTTGTCAGTGTTGCCAACTAGGTATAAAGTTTAAATTTTTCAAATCACAGTTCGTCGTGTTATTAAATATTTTACATCGTCTAGTGATAATAAAGAACATACTTAAAGCACACACCACCGTGTTGCAAACTACGGTTTTCCCAATCTTACCAGTCAGACCTTCTGAAATCGTTCGGCTTGGTTAATTGACCTTTTTCAAATAATAATAATAATAATACTTATATTCCTTATATTACAATAGTCGCAATCTATTAATTAATGGCCGCCATTTTTTTAGTATTTACAAAGAATGTAATATCTCCGTACTGGTTTATCATAGAACATTCAAACACAAACATTTTTTTTCTCTTTAAATCTGCTTAATAATTTTAGTTCTCTGCATGATAAGCCTAAAACGTAACTGAAGTGATCAAAATAATATCCAAAT
>JAGDQP010044395.1:3679-14441 GCA_022664845.1 Lepisma saccharinum
ACTTTGCAGTTAACATGGGCAGCTAGTTTTTAGTATATTATCTCTCTATAGGACGTAGGTTCTCCTAGCAAGATTTCAAGGTTGGTTTCGATAAGAACTCAGTGACGGTCTCCTTGTAAGCAGCAGAACGATATCAAACTAATACCTCATATCAAAGGGTCTATGAAGCAAGTGACATTGAAAATTAAAACAAGTGAAGCGGACCCCAAGTAGGGGGACCGTGCACACGGGCTACCGCGAGGCGTCGGTACCTATGCCGCTTTGAACTGGTCTTGCCGAGACCTTTTTGATGATACCTAATTCAGAATACTTTGGTGAATATGCTTTTGAGTTTTTTTTGTCGATTTCAGTGCAAGTTTTGTATGTTGAAATGTTGTATATTCCAGAAAAGATCCCAATAGGAAATTCTGAAATTGTTGATGAAATAAGGACTTAACAAGGAAATTATTTTCATCAAATTGAAGAAAAATTTTTCTCGCCTATTTAAATTTTTAGGCAAGCAATTAGAAAATTTCACGCCGGCGATTTTGTGTAAATCTGATTATATTTTAGAGCAGCTTCAGAATTCAACCAGTCGATATAATAGCGATGGTCACATTTACCGGAAACCGGAAAATGCAGCTCGGAAAACAGAAATTTTATGGGAAACAGAAAGGGATTTAAAAAACAAAAAACGAAGAATATTATTTCTGGAAGACTGTTTTTTCCGAAGTGGCCATCCCTATTCTCTAACGACTAACTTTAGTTACGTTACCTTGTCCGTGAGAAGAGAAAGCGGGAAGGAACGCATTTGTGGTCTTAATTCAAGTAACCTCTCTCCGATTGCTTTTTGTTAGCACAATATCCCAGGTAGCACAAATGTCCGAGGGATGTCCTAAACTGACAAATGGTATCCCGGGATATTTAGGAGACCCGTAACTCCTCCTTTGGACGTCCTGTTGAGATATCCCAAAATCATTGTCCACAGAAATTCCATGCAGATATGAGCAAGAATGCATTAGTTTTGCTTCTTTTTCTGATCTAATGAAGATCCCTTGGGTGTCCATGGGATATATCCGGGAGAGAGAATGTCCTATAAATGTCCCGCTGATATCCCATATGCGTCCCAAACATGTCCTGCAGGGGTCACATCGGGACCCCTTTTTCCGGGACCAAAGCGGTTGTTTAGACGTCCGTCAGATGTCCATGAGGCATTCTTGTCCTATGTGGGAACACTCAATCAGATTTGCCGACACCCGATTTCGAAGCTAGTTTCTTTTGATTTCTGGAACAAAAAATCACTATTATAGAGACCCAGATACCACAAATTTCTAAATGACGTCCCAAGGACGTCATAACCTGCCGAGTTTTATCCCGGAATACTCAGGAGGTCCATAACGCGTCCCTTGAACGTCCTGTTAGGATATCCCAAAATCATCCCGAAGGGACGTCCTAAACTTCCTAATCTTGTCCCGTGGTATGCAGGAGATCCATAACAGATCCCTTATACTTCATGCTGGGATATCCTAAAATCATCCCGAAAAGACGTCCAAGGGACGTCCTAAACTGCCGAATCGTAACCCAAGAGACATATCCAGGAGATCCGTCGTTGCACGTCCTATTGGTATATTCTAAAATCATCCTTATGTGACGTGGTTTTGGGTTGGATGTCCCACAGAAGTCCTATGCGGACATGACCAAGAATCAGTGATTTTGCAGACCCTCTATGGAGGGTGTGTCACCCCCAAATTCTCGAGCGTACCCCGAACTTATTTTTTTACGGTAAAAATCGATAGAAACCATGCAAAACTTCACTTACATCCTCCCAAGTTTGACGTTACACCACCCAAACTGAAGATCCTGACGGAATCTCTGGCGAGAATGCATTCCTATTGTTTTTTTCTGATCAAGGAATGTCGGTAGTTATTTGATGAAATTTTGCTGACAATGAGACGCCGTTCGAAACTAAAAGAAGAAAAACTGCCTTCCTGACTGGTGTTTCACCCGGGTTTTCTCTGTCACAAGAAGTAAATTTCGAGACAGTACCTTCATACCATTGCTTCCTCTCCGTTCCTACATTCTTAATCTCATTCCTATCTCGACCTGAGCAAGGTGTGTAAACGCCATTAACATTAGTTCAGTTTTGTACGAAACACGTAATGCGGCTTAACTGTCGATTGTTTTTAACAGTGGAGTTTATGATGCGCAACTATTTTGTTGTTATAAACTTCGATGACAAGAGGTACAAAGCGTACGGCTAATGCTGTTTCAATACAGAGAACTAAGATGACTGCGGTCGTGGACTTTGGATAGGCGATGGGTAGGTACGCGGGTTTGAACCTTGTGGCCGACTATCCTGATAGAGGTTTTTCAGGGTAACTCACCGTTTCACCAGGCACATCCCGGGATGATGATACCTTAAGAAATTCCCTTGCCGATATCTACCCAACCCCTTACCTACTACATACCGACCTGAGCCAAAGATTCCAAAAGGTCATGAATAAATTCAAATTCTCTAGGGAACCATAAGGAATGTTACTTTTGAAAAGTAAGAAACTAACAAGTGCATACAAAAGAGCTTCGCAAGAAACGTTTAGAAACGAAGTGCCATCCCTAATAGAATTAGAACGCTTCATGGACATCTAAACGACATCACGACATTCCATGAATATCCTAGGGACATGCCATAAACATCTATGCTGTGTGGGATGCAACCCTACGAATTGGTTCAGAAGGTAAGAGACTTGGGACATTTATCACTCCAACCTATCCGCTATTAGCAGTTTTTCATGCCCGAATATACACAACTGTATACACACTCTGTAAACAGTCTGTTGAAGGTATAAATATCACTCAGAAAGCCTTTAGCAGGAACTGGCTTTGAAGTCTAATGGAGAACCCAACGGATCAGTGTGCTAGTGGACCCTGGTTCAAAACCCGGCCACATCAATTTTTATTTTATTTTTATTTTTTTAAAGGAACAACCACTTTTTTTTTCCTTTCTGCTTTCGAAAAATACTCTGCTTCAATGAAATGGAATAGATTATTGTTTCTTTCTACGTACTGGAAAATTGATTATACAATTCACAGATATATGTTAGAAAATAAGATAATATATATTTATTTTTTAATCATACACGATACAAACACCGAAAATGACGTTACGATATACTCGTTTGTCTACAGTTGTGTATTTTTGCTCGTGAAAAAAAACATGCAGTCCGGTTCAACTCTGCCATGTTTAAGATAGCTATGAAAGGAATGGAATGATATCAGAATCTCAATTTCAGATATTTTCGACCCATTTGGTTTTCGCTGTACCCTTCAATACGTAGGCTTGTATTATACTTTCTATCTAGACGTTTCTTGTGGTACTCTTAAGCACTTACTTACCAGTTCCTTAATCAGAAAGTAGCATACCTTAGAGTTCCCTGATTAACTGTAGGTTCGACAGCGGTTTCCTGCCAACGCAGACCATAAATCCAAAAGTATTGGCACATTACGACACTGCCATGTGTCTACAATGTTGTGAATTACCAGACGGAATGGGATGGGAAAGAAAAATCGACGAAACAGCCTTCATTGTTCTAACATAAGATCCAATCCGTGATCCCAGTGTCGAATTGAATCCTATACGCTTTCCTTTTTATTAATAAACAGCCTTCGTAACATAAAAGGAATAGTTAAATAGAGGTGCCCAGAGGGGATATGTGACGCGCGCTGCGTCACGACAAATTTTGGAGGGGACAAAAAGGTTCACGTTAAGAAGTTATTAAACATATCCTCCTGCGAAAGCTTGAAATGTAAGATACAATACTTACGAATTTTTCATTTAACGGCTTTACTTCAAATATAGAAAAAGCATAGTTCTAATGCGGATAAAGCACTTTAACTCCATTAAGACCGTCGCTTTAATCTGCAGCTTCCACGTAATAGACTACGTTTCCTTGTTTTATTATGCAGTGTTGTTGACTGCAAAACTCCTACTGATCAAAAAGTATTGTTAACGAGCTAAAGATAAAAGATAAAGATAAAATGGATTTTATGGGCGGTAACAACCCTATAGCTTACGACCATCCCGAATCATCGAGCTGTTCCAATGGACGGAAATATGGAAACTGCGTGCGACATATTCACTCAGCTTCACAGGAATAGCGTCCCCCAAATTTGCGAGTCCAGTTAAATCTAATTCAGTGGATAAAACGACAACGAATCGACAATCATAAAGTAGCTAACAATAACGAACTGGTTATTCTAAATGTTTTCAATTTCTGATTGCTGTCAGTACCTGTTAGAATTGAAAACTGCTTTTAATAAAGAACAATATTAAGGGAAACTTGCAAAACCTATGGAGAGGAAACAGGTGTGAAATTAAGAGCAAATTTTCTAAGCTATTGTTATAATTCAATTGTAAATTGTGTTCATAACATATTTGTTTAAAGGGTAAAGGAAGCGAGTGATTTGTCTCTAACACAAGCTGATAGCAGAAAATTTTTGAATTTAATATAAAATGCTATCAGTTAATGTGGAACGTCTATATATAGCTTCCTTTTACTTCGAGCGATACAAGTGGAATCAATTTGAAGTAACATGTTGTGATTGGCTTCCAAGATAAGAACTAAATTCTAATTTTATTGTTTGCCATAATTATGAATGATGCAGGAAACATGCAAGGGAGACTTAAAGACCTTTTAAGTATGGTGCATGTCTCACAGATTTGGCTTGTAGAAAAATCACTTTCTACATTCAGCATTCTTAATGGATTTTTTATTATTATTAGATCATTTTTTCATTATTATTGGATGATTTTTCAGGATATAATCGTAACTATGTGTTTACTGAAAATCACAAAATTCAATAAAAAGACTGGAACATGTATTTACAAGATGGTCAAGCAGAGATAAGAAATAATCCGTATATTTTAAAAACAAAATTACAAACTTTAGATGATATCACTACCGAAAGGGATGTGGAAAAACATTGACCACTTTGCCAGTAGGTTTGAGGAAAAGACTGTTCACTATTGATACTGCAGTTATTTTACATTATGATATGTCTTTTATACAAGCTTCGCTCGCCTACTGCCAAATGCTTGGAAGGTACTGTCTGTGACTATGATGTTGTAGCAACAGCAACTACAAGTAAGCTACAGAAACAGAGAACAGATGGTTGGAATTCATTGATTGCGTCCATTGAACATTTTTAATGAAGAATAATATTCGCATTTCGTGAAGACAAGTATGGAACGTCGTAAAAGGTTTATCGGTGAGGTGGGAGTCAATGATCTAATAATTTCTTGTCGGCGACTGAAGATAGGTTTTCTACAAGTGCACTGACAATATAATATCTCAGCTTGATGACAGATTTTTCGGAGCAGTTGTCAGCCATGTTTACATGGATCATTTCTGTTGGTGTCTTAGAAACTTCACGAGAAGAAGTAAATAATGTAGCTATAGTTGAACTTTGCAAATTTTAAACCTTATCCTGGAAATTTTACAACCTTATCCTGGAAATTTTACAACCTTATCCTGGAAGTTTTACAACCTTATCCTGGAAGTTTTACAGAAGAATTTGAAGCTTTCTGTACAATCTAATTGTCTCTGGCGAAAGATATCGATTTAGTCTATGTCTGTGTACGAAGATATAAGAAGAAGCAGCATGAAAGTGATTGTGAATCTACAGACGAGAAGTTCGTTGAGACTGAAGAACGAAAACAACGTTGACTCGGTGGTTTTCTTAAACTTTGTCGGGTTGTTCAATCTCGAATTAACAAACAAACTTTTCGTAGATTTTTATTACTGCCGCAATGGCTAATTGCTTATCACAATGTACAAGAAGTTCTACGAGATCAATTCAAAACTAGACTATGCGCTAACATGACAAATAGTTTGCCTCTTGTTCATTATAATCCCTTCGTGCGAATTCTACATTTTTCTGCAGATATCCAACGAAACAAAATCACCATCTTGCTGCAACAAGATCCCAGAGAAAATACTATTTTCATGCATGTAAACGATTTCTTGTGTGTAGCCTATATCAATAATTCCTTCTTCCACTTTTAATATTGATAAATAAATAAAAATTTAATATATTCATATTACATGGATATTATCAAAATAAGTTTGGTATTCAATTCAATTTTTAAAGGCCTTAAAAATTAAATTAAATTTCTTTTTAAATGGAGTTTAAACTGTACGATTGAAAATGTTCGATGATTTTTTTTTAACGAAAAATGAAATGGAAACAGTCGGTTTAAAGTTTATGACAGGATATTTGTTTCGAGATGATGAGTGTAAGAATTAGGGGGGACTGCGTCATAGCTGTTGGGGGGTTGAGCACCCCTGAAGTAAAAATACTCGTTATCAACATAGCTTGATAGTTCAGTGGTTACGAGCTTCAAATCTGAAGGTCCAAAGTTTAAACCCGGCTTGAGACAAATGGAAAATGTACAAATAACTTTAATACATCAACATGAAAGCAATGAACAAATTCCAAGACAATTTTTGCGTTCTCGGTTTTCGAGCACTGAAATTTCGCTTATGGCAATTGTCCTGTAGACATCCCAATAATGTCTTGTAGGCATCCCCCGGCAAAGAATGGATACCCAATTAATATCCCTTGGATACCTGTGGGAAATATGCGGGATATAAAATGTCATATAACGTCACCTTTGAAATCCCAATCATATCCTGCGGGCTCCAAGTGGGAATCCCAGTTTCTGGACCACAGGGAAGACCCATGAGATCAATGAGATGTCCCTTGGACATCCGAATGCCGCTGGCAGGACGTTCCTTGAACGTCCGTGGGATGTCCTTGTGCTATGTAGGGAATAATTGTTTCGATATTAGAATAATTGTTACCAAAATATTCCTGTAACACGTAACAAATTACTAAAGTGGTGTACGTTTTTTGTTTGTAACAAACTAGTTTGATATATAAAAGCCTACAAATGAGTTTCATTTCGCAACTGAATTTCGTTTTTCCTTAAGTTTTAAAAGAAATTCTGTAATATCTCAATACAAGTGTTTACTGTAACACCACATTACCTTCCTTATTATCTCTGAATCGAATTATATTTATGTCCTTTAGAGATGTTTGAATCAGACCTGTATGTCATCTCTATTTTAACGTATTCTTACTAATAGCTTGTCACTTACTTATTTTTTTAAACAATATTGTTATGAACTTATGTACAAAATGGATCTTCTCACTATATTCTTTGTATATAGTACCGGAATAATGATCGTTATCCACAAGTCATGGAGTGTATCCAGTCAGTGTTGGGAACTTTCAAACCGTAATGTTTCAGTCGATCTAGATACATTTGTGAGTATTATTAATGTTAATTCAGATTTACAAGGATATTATGAAACCAGACTTGTCTATTTACTAATGATGTTCCAAAGAACATCACGATGGAAGATACTGAACGATGTAGAGTACTCTACATTTCATAGTATACAAACAATATCTTTTAATACTTCTAAGTTGGATTCCCATTTATAAAATACAAAGCATTTCACTCTATGGGTATTCATTTCTATTTTCAAACACAAGACGGCCCAGCGTTTGTTGCTGGATGCAGACACAAAAGTTCTTAGTTGATTCCAGAACATGTATTCATTTTAATATAACTGCAGTAAAAGACTAAACAGTTGGCGACAGAACACTCGTGGGAAACATGGGTAGCAAGCAGTAGTGCGCGTTTAATGGAATTGAGGACAAATGCAAAAACGTCGGTGTCACATTTCTTTTCCTTCCTAAGCGATAGTGACAGTTCTATAAAGAAGCGAAACTGCCTTGTTATAAAATAGGAAAGTGATTCTATAAGAAGTCCCTTAGACCAGTATTTACGTGTCTTGGTTTTTGTTTTGTACACTGCTTTTGGTTTTCGTTACTAAACCTTGTAAGTTTTCTTTAAAAAAATAAAACAATATAAGAAAAAAAATCTATCTAGAAAGAAACTTAATCAAGACTTCGAGCAAAGTACTGTACTTCAAAAAGAGAGGAAACAAAGTTGAACATACCCTAAGGGCATAATCGCATTTATATTTTATTTGTGTTTATAGTTTCTCGCACTTGACAATATTGCTTTATCTCTTATAGCATTTAGGAGCACGATGTTGAAATCGGTTTTTAGCCATTCACGAGATAGCTTATTTCTGTATTCGGTTTCGGGGTCTTTCTTCTTTTGTTCTCTTCATCTCGTCGTTAAGGAAATCAACATGTCTTAGATTTTGAGTGCGAGATCTAGAATTGTTCTTTACGTTATCATGCATGTGTTGTCCACACATTGCTTTACGATGGAAATGGCATCTTATGTCTTGCGTCTTATTCTTCAGAGAATCGAATCGTTAAGCGAAGTCTTCTACAATTGATGATATGAAGAAACACTTATACTATACCTGTAATTGGATCTATGACTCCGTGTCTTAAACAGTAGGCCTACTCGACCAGAAGATTTATTTTGAGAAGGAAGTTTACGAATGCATGCAATCTTTCTATGTGCTTACATGTTCAAGTTATTAAATGTGAATCTCAATAAATACATGTTATTCACATATGAAAGGTTCCTCTATATGTCTTAATCAATCCTTCCAATTCTTTATAGCTCATAGCCTTGGTTAATATACAGTGATATGCAATCTAGTAAAAGTATCTATTATTATTAGTGGAGTAGAGATTTATAAAATATTATACATGGCAGAACAAAGATCAAAGTTTGATAGAAAACCTAAATCATATGTTGCACAGAAACCGAACTTGGATTAAAGGAAGAGGCACAAGAAATCTTTGGGATAAAAACCGAAGTTTGACAGGAAACCAAAAACCGTTTTTGAACCAAAATTGTTAAAAAAAAAATCGAACAAAAAACCCAGTTGAGATTATGAAAACCGAAAACTAGGATTTGAAGAAAATTAATAGCAGTTTCAAGTTTATCAAAATGCGCAAACCGCGATTCAGTTTTAATGCCATTCGAACTGAAGTATGGAAGCTCTGAATCCAAGAAATCTCCTAAATCACAGGCCATCTGGGTGATACTATAATACATTGTTGACTGATATAGAGTCATGCGAAGGTTTCTCCATTTCCATGATAATAGACATCGCAACACATTTTATACTCCACGAAACACTAACAACTTTTTTTCCCAATAAAACTTTTTTTAGCTCCATTTGTCGAGTGTTGAGATTGTACTTATTTCCTGTTTCATATAGACGGATAAGTGACACGTGACAAGCAGCTGAAGGTGAATGTAAATATAGCGTCTGAAGTATATTCCATTTTAGAAATGGAACAAATTGTTAGAAGCTAACATTCCGAGAGCAGTTCGTAGATGTTCAGAGGAGAAGACAACAGAATTGGAAAATGAAACTGGGGAACAGAAGACCATAGAGAAAGTTGGAAGAGAACAATAGTGGCTTCGAAACGAAAAGAGATAAAACTAAGAGCATTCACAACTTCATATCACAAGGGACATTGTTGCTGAAAGGGCAACAAAACAATAACCTGTAAAACACCGAAAAAGAGAAGTAAGGGTAGAAAAATTTGAACTTTTTCCTAGGAAACTTGAACTTGGGTTTCATAATTTTGCTTATTTTTTCTTTTTCCTTGGGTTGGTAGGCATCTACAGTAGCTTATCAACTTCCCTCTTCGTCATAAGGAACCCACTTTTGACATTGTAATTTAAAAACAGTTTAGACATGTTCTAAATTTTGGTATTTACAAATTCGTGAATTTGTTGCATTCCATCTGAATTAATTTGAATTACATTCATGAGATGATATGGAGTTAATGGTTCAATCCCGTCTTAAGATGATGACTTGACATCTATTGGTGAGCTCAACCTCCAAGCAAGAAGCTGGGGAAAGCAGCTGCCTTGTATGTAGTTACCATCGCGCTGGGACTGACAAAAGCTATTGAAACATGTCGTAAGTCATGGAAGTACTTTTGTTTACGTTTTCGAGGCTCGGACAACATATTTATGCCCCCTATACTGAATTGATCTAGTGTTTTTTTAACATTGGCAGTTTAGTCCAATTTCCTGGTCACGGAGGTTGTCATTTTTTGCCGGCTGAGGTAGTCGTGTGCTCTGAGGCAGTCGTGTGGTCTGAGGCGATAAGTTGTGGGTTCTAATCCCGCCCTATTGATAGATGATCACGTGTGTGCTTAACTTTGAGTATAAGAAAGGTGAACGGATAATAAACGTAATAATTGTTAAATAAACGAAATTAAAGAAAGTCTTCTGCTGAACTTCTAACTTAACTTCTCATATTCAGTCCGAACTCAGGTTTCTATTTTCTTCTTTCCCTGAGTATTAAAAAGTATTTATGAAAATTGAAAGGTTGCTGGGTTTTATTAGCCAAGTTGCTGGAAATTTCTAGACAGCTATAGTTGCCTGGCTTTTTCCAAAAATATTTGTAAAATTTTTTGCAGCGCATGAGATATGACACATTTTCTAGGTTGTGAACGCTTATGGGATATACCATGCTGATGCTACTTTGGTATGAACATGCATACGTACTTCCACAGAAAGTATTGTAGGAAGAGATCTGACGCAAGGAACACTACTTTATAAGTCTACTTTCAAATATCACGTTTCTCGTTATGATAATTCTGAATTTTATATTTTAGGAGGGAGAGGGTTAGGCTAAGCTGACCGTTTGTGTGATTCGCCTGTGCTAGAAAAATAGCTTAAGATTACCGAGGTGTAAGGTTATTACTAGAGCTGTGCAACGAGCGGATTTCGAGCCCTCGAAATCCGAAGCCCGAAGCAGTCACG
>JAGDQP010044396.1:0-15918 GCA_022664845.1 Lepisma saccharinum
ACCAACTTTTTTGGGTTACAAATAACCATAACGGTAATGACAGAACTGAGGGTGATGGCGACAAGCGTTGGTCATTTTCGAAGTGTATCGAGCCATTGGCGTGCACATAAATCATAGTGAGGTGGATCTCCGTCTTGCTGGAAAAATGATGGGAAATCACGCCTCATTCAAGAGGGCAGTGAACACTTAATCCTCGAGCAGAGCACGATATTTCTCACCAGTCAGGGTGCCATGGATAAAGAATGGTCCAATAAACCGTATTATTGAATCAGATAAGAAGCGAGCGAGTGACTAAATAATCTAGGCTTCATCCGGAACAGAGTCTATCTATTCTATTCAAAATGAATGAACTAAGATTAAGAAACTAGATTCCAACATAAATTATTCCACTAAATTTCGAATTCAATTTCAAACTACCGAAATCAAAGTATGTAAGTTCCATAACATTACAGACTGGGAACCAAAATATCGTATAGGTTAAAGTCATAGATTGAACTAGATGATTTGCCCGTCCGTTTGTGCGGAAGAAAAATAGCAATGAAAGATTGGTACAGCCGTGGGAATTTTATGATCCTCAAAAAAGATATATATATATATATATATATATATATGATATTTAGTTGGTGCGAATGTAATGTCCACCTCAGCTGCGTCATGTCCAAAAGCAAAATAAAAAAATATATGAAAACCACATTACGTGACCAATCTAAGTAGTCACCGTCTGCAGGCAAAAGAAGTCGAGTCTGCGATGCAAATAAATCATCAACTGCATGTTGCACTGCGCGATCATCAGGGAAGGTCTTCCTTTCCAAGAAGTGATCGAGATGCTGGAAGATGTGGTAGTCAGTGGGAGAGAGATCGGGCGAATGTGGTAGATGAGGAAGAATTTCACAATGAAACTCGTGGAGAGTCTGTACCATTCTTTGCACGATATGTGGGCTGGCATTGTCATACAATATGAGGACACCATGTCTGTTAACCATTGCGGGATGCTTGCGAATAAGTTTGCGGTGTATTTCATGGAGATCTGTACTGATTGTTTCACCTCACCTGAAACAGACTTGATGGATCACTCCCAATATAGACGTTAATCATGACCCAACCATTGTCCATTTACGGTTGTCGTAGCAGATCCATTTTTCATCTAAAGTGACAATCCGATTGGTCCTTATACTCAGAGAACTTCACACTTCCAGACGGCGATTGTTGTTGGCCGGTGTCAACTCATGTGGCACCCATAAGTCCCAACTTTTTACCTTAATGATCGCACGAATCCGCCGACCAACAGTGGTATGATGTATGCCCTAACTCGCCTGCAATGATAACACTTCCGAGGATCCACTTCTACGGTGATCCGAACATGATGTTGGTCGGTGTACACGGGGTTTATTTTGTAATGTGTCACCGAAACGAAATTTGGCAAACCAACGGCGAATGGTGCGTTCATTCGCCATTCCTGCCCCAAATGTAATGTTTTTGTAGCTATCTCTACAGAATACCCCAGTTAGAATTTATGAAGAAAAACCGTTTGCAATTGTCCTGTCCATGGTGCATTTTTATACGACCCTATTCAACAACACACTGCCTCCTTGTATAGTACCTCAGCCTCTTTGTTGGACGTATACAGATCCAAAAACAAGAAATAGGAAAAGAATCACACAGAACTAAATTCCGGCTGTTTAGCGGATATGAAAGAGGTTCTTAGAAGGTCCTGGGAAATTTTAGCGCTTTACTTTCAAGCCCACACTAGGACAAGCGTTAACAACCAGTTTCGTAATGGTTTAAACGTTCCTTTGGAATATGTCTAATGAATTTGAGTTACAAGTGTCCTCACAATGTTGAAAACCGCACTTACTATTAAAAGTATTTGGAGAACATTGACAAATATGGTTATTGAGATAAGAATAAAAAATAAAAATAAAACAGTTAAGTTTTATTGATATTCTTTTGTCAGGTTGTTAGTATAAGATTTTATTTAGTGAAGGCTTTGGGAAATAAATAAAATATGGAATATCTTTATGTAGACATGCCGAAATACACATATGTATCTTAGTTTTGCTGTGTGGCCAGCGATGGAAGCATCTATAGGATTAGCCATGGAGTCGATATGAATATATGTTTGCAATGAGATGTCCCCTGCATTTTTGGTTTTTGCATATGTCTTCAATTGTAGCAACCATTGGTGGTGGATATCTGTTGCTTGCCTGCAGTCACTTGTAAGAAATATTCGTCCGTTCACAAGTCTCCTGTAAAATAAAATCACGCGTGCTGGTTAGGGAACATCAGCTTTCCAACAGGCATTTTGCAGGGAATCGTCTGTGTGTGGGTTCTTATGTTGTCAGTAATTTGTGAAAAGTCTCTGAGATTTCCTCCAATACAGTGAAACAACATGAAATACTACCCATAGAATTTCTAGAAACATTAAGAAAATTTTTAACAATGTACAGTACTTGACAAAAAAATTACTTATTGTAAACTTTTGTACAAGGAAATAATAAAATACAAAGAAATTGAAAATTTCATTTACCGAACTCCACAGCCACACGAATCAATTAGTTTACAATTCTGCTCTTGATTGATTAAAAGAACCAATTCATAGGTATTGAAGTGTGTTCCCAGTAGCGCTACTATCAAATAGCGTATTGCAAATCTTATAAAGTAAAATAAGCATATTGGTATCTCAAATAAGCCGTGTTATTAGATTGAAATGTCATTCCAATGATCATAGCAAAGCATAGCTTAATAGGTTAAAAATTAACTTTACTGTGTCTAAGGCATGCTATGTACAATCTTATATCCCCTCTTTGTCCATCTATCGACAATTTTAGGCTCAGGAACTACTCGGACTACGAAGGTGGTTGAGTTGTTCGGGAGGTCTCGGTGAAACTTCACTAACGACCGCTCCACCTTACTTTATTTTTATAAAAACAATACTGTTTTTATCGAATGTACAGGTATATTTTCGTGATAGGTTGTTCAGAATTTCCTCTGCATAAACTAAGAAGTTCCTAAGGAAAACTTAATACACCATTTAGGTTTCAGCAGTAAGTGCTGGAAAGACTTATACAATTGCTATGTATGTCTGTCGACAACTTTCAAATCAGGAATTACCAGGGCTACGAAGATAGTTCAGTTGTCCCGCGATTGAGGTCCGACTTGCTTGTTTACATATACGTAGAATAGTATATTGTCTCCAACTTTTGTAAGGTACCGGTACCGGGTAGTATTGCAAAAATCTTACCATTTTTTTATAATCATAATAAGCAAATGGGATAAGAAAATATCTATATTACAATTTAGTCAGTTCGGCTTCTCGACGTATGCTTTTCAGTCTTTACGGGATCAGCCTAGTAGAGGCTGATATAAATGGGAGATTGTCAACAGAACTAATAGACTATCAGCAAAAGCAATCATGGGGATGAAAATTCACAAAAGAATATAAATGTCTATATTTATCCGTTTCCGAAACAATACTTTTATATTATTATTGATAGACATCAGAAAATAGTTTGTCGTTGATAACTGACTACGTATATGACTTGTTTTCATATTTTAAAATTTTAATATAGCATGTTCAATAAAATTTATCTGAATGAAACTGATTGACACGAGACATCTAGTATGAAACAACATCAAAAAAGTCATTAAATTAATATGATCGACATTCTTGAAAATAAAGCTTATAGTCTCGATCGAGACAAGAATCTCGGTCTCGTTTCGAGCGATAAGTGTCAGTCTTGGTCTCGTCTCGAGTAAGTCTTATTGCATATATTCTGGGTCTCATCTCGATTTCTGAACTTAAGTCTCGGTCTCAACGAGACAAAGTCCAGTATCGGTACCATACCTACTCGATGTTACTTCTTTCGGTTCTATTCCGAGACTCAGTTCCTCTTCGCTCTTCGGGTTTAGTCCATTCGTTCTTATTACTATCGGTTTCACTCAGTTCGCTGCATTTCGTTTCGATGATATTCCAATCTACTTTACTCCTTTCGGTGTTATTTCGATCGGAACATTTCCTTTTGATATTATTCCCATTGATCCTATTCCTTTCGGCTTTCTTTCAATCGATTATTACCTTTCGATTTTATTCCAGTCTGACTTATTCATTCCGCTCGCTGCATTTCCATTCGGTGTTATTTCGATCAGCTTTGTTCCCGTCGGTGTTATTCCATCAGATACGTTTCGTTGTTATTCCAATTTCGGACTTATTCCATTCGGTGTTATGCTAACGTCTCACAATAACTAATTTGCATGATTTACATAATCATACAGGCTAGGGTGTTTCTAAATATAATTCTAGTTTTTAAAGAAGGAAAACACTTCAATAATTACATTAAAGCAATAAGTAACTACAGAAAAATGAAAATACGGCATTAGCTTATCTGCTTAATGCCTAAAGGTTAAAATTGTAACTTAGCAAAGCCTTTTTGAAATTATCAGCATAACCACGGCCAATAATGAAAATCGCGTCTCATCTGCAAACGTCACGAAAGAAACAATAAGCTACGTGTCCTGAACAATATCAGTTTCGCAACATTATTTTTAAGCTTTGTTAAAATAATCTTAGTAGTGCCAATAATTGGGCAGTACAAATTCCAGGGTGAAGAATCCCAATAAGTTAAATATTTCAATGAGGACCAAAGCTTAAAATACTCATTTTTGGCCTCTACAAAAATAAAATATATATAATTAAGTTCCACTGGACGTGCTCTGAACCACAAAAACGTCAGACCGACCTATTTTATTTATCTGAATATTTGTGAAAAGTGTTGTTTATTAAAACTAGTGTCAGAAACAAAGACGTATAACTCGACATGTTTACAAACCTTTAAATTAACTTTGATGTGTTTACATTCACTTTCCCTCCGCCTTTGTTTTTGACAATGATGATTCATCAACTGAGCAGAAATAAAAAAAAATATTAGTGCTGTCATCTATACAGCAACATATAACTATATTTCTATCAAAATGGATTATCCTTTTGCAAGTGGGATTTTTTCAGGAGTAGCCAAGGACACTTGTGTCTACCCGCAGGTCACTGGAATTAAAATGGCGGCTTGCTAAAGCGGAAGTAGACCATTCTCGCTTATCCTGAACAATAAGTAACAGCGAGAAGCGCTCTACCCGGCAGCTGCCGTTTGGTCTTGTGATCAAGACGTTAGACAGCTGATCCATAGATCTCGGGTTCAAACCCTGGCGTTGACTTTTACATATCTTTTTTTTTAAGAAAATTAAGTTGTTGTTTTTTTTATGTAAATACACAAAATGAAATTTAATTAAAGTTGTGATTTACAATTTTAAAAGATGCCACTAAAAACTAGGATGTATATAAACCCACCAGCGCAGGATGCACACCAAGCGATAGCTCGTGTCGGTCACGCGAGCCATATTCTAAATCAAATGCACACAATACAACAAATACGTCCAAATTGTAACTTAGAAATATATTTAAAATATTAATTTCTTTAGAATATAGAATAGACATGTATGGTGTGTGCTGTTGACTGAAGTAGAGCAAAATTATTAATTATAAGGACAGCGGAAAACGATATGGATTGTGCACTTGCTTGCTAGAAATAGGCATGAAAAAAGGTTTCCGAACTATACTAAAAACACAAATAAAAGCAGTTTCATAACTGATTATTTTTGTTTAGAATTAGCGTATGTTGGCGAGAAACTCTGCCTCTTCCAAAAGGCATTATAAAGGTATGTCAACGCTCTTTTAGAACTGCGTAAATATGTTACCATGAAGTACCCGGATGCTTACCTCCAGTGCTGTAGAATGATCACAACTGATCTTTTTTTTAGTTTATGAATCTTTTATAATCAGAGATCACACTGCAAAACTGGCTAAGTCAACATTTTTCGGTGTTACAGGGCGACCACCACTTTTACTTTTGTTAAATAGACAAATCATATGGTGTTGATATTGGTGATTTAACACAATGGAGGTTGTCATACTAGTACAATCCGAATCATGAGAATCCCCGAAGTCACACGTTTGTTGTGTGTGTGTGTGTGTGTGTGTGTGGGTGGGTGAAATAGAGAGAGAAAGAGACACACACACACACACAGAGGGAGGGAGGGATAGAGAGAGAATGTGTGTTTGAGGGAAAAGATCAAAATAGCAACAACAAGTACTGAAGAATGAACCACTGAAAACAAATGCGACAAACTTTTTTTAAAAAGCAAAATACCCATCCCTTGCAACTCATAATATTCTTACTTTAGTGAGGGGGACGACTTTTATTTATGGACTTTAGTCACCTAAGGCTCAGGGGGGTAGGGAAGGGGAAAGGATTCGGGAAGGTGTCGACTCGAGGACTACCAGATGTATGCATAAGTAGTTTCCAGTTTACCTAAGAGATGGCGCCAACGAAAAGTACGCAGCGTATTGATTTGACACATACGTCATTTTGTTCGTCTGACATTAAACTACAAACACACACAAGTTGACTCCGCCAAACACTAGCGTCTTTGTTTTATCGTTCAGTGATCATGTCGAAGTTTGTGCCTGAAAAAGAACATTTGCGGCACCCATTGGTTTTCTTATTTAATCAAAAAAATAAAAAGGCTGTTGAAAGTCATCGTGTGTGCACTCAGAGCTGGCAAGTCGATGACAAGCCTAGTGTTTGTACCACTATTGCCAGTTATTTTTTATTTCCTTCCTACGTCATCATCCTTCGTCTCTTCTCGCCACATCGGAAAAATCTTGTGGACCAGACTCATCTAGCCAAGGGGTCACATTTTTTTTGTCTGAGGTTGAAGGAGTGTTCGACACCTGGGCTGCTATCCAAACGGGGGCCCCACCTTGATTGTTTCATTATTTCATTATCATCGACCACTGCAATGGACAAGGACACGACTATTCGTCAACACTCAGGACTTCCGCAAATGATAACTGGACCCCCTAGCAATTCTACATTAGGAGCCATTCCAAGACGAAAAGACAAAGAAAAACAGTCATCTCGTTCACGCTCTCGCTCACCGGCTAATCTTCACTCAGGACGCAGCACATCGCAATCACCACCTACCAAAAAGACTCATACTATAAGTGAATCAGAGGAAGAAAGACAAATGGACACAACCAACCACACCGACTTTCAACGGCTTCCAACATCTGCAGCAGCAACAGCAACACTAATATTTTCATTTTTGCTTACCAATTTTGATACGAAATTTCAAAATGTAAAACTCCTCTACCAGCAACTCACAAAATACGTACATCGCGACAAAATCGTTAGAATCATTCCAACAAGAAATGGCATCATAATACAATCTACCGACGCTGATTTTGCAACCACCATACGCAATAAACATAGCTTCGAGATATTCGGAAAAACAGCAAACTTGACAAGACAAGAAAACCGTTCCAATCGCCAAGCACCACCACCACGCAAAACACCGACATTATCAGTAGTCATCCGAGGAGTAGAACCCACAATCACAGACGAAGACGCAGAGACAGAATTAAAAGATGAAGGCCACGTGATCGCTAAATGTATTCGTATTAAAACCAAAACGGGAGGCCCAACGTACATGATTCGTGTTTTGACTAACAGCCAAGAAACTATAGACGAACTTCTCACCCGTGGCGCTTACATCTACAAAAAACGATACAGGGTAGAACCCTCACACTCACCTCCGCCTCTACCAATAAGATGTGAGAAATGTCAAGTATACAATGCACATACCACAGCACAATGTACAAATAACATCAAGTGCGGCTACTGCTCCGGTTCACATCCCACTAAAAACTGTACGAACATGCAACAGCCACCCAAATGCACCACCTGTAATGATAATCATCCAACCTTCAGTTATAAATGTAAAGCTCGACCTCCTGCACAACCTGACAAACCAGAATTAATAGTGCCGATCCGGACCGCTGAAACCCAAACCCAGGCTATGCCTCCCATTACTTCTGTATACCAACCAATCACGATAGACCAACTCTTGGCATTCATCACCGTTGTTTTGCAAAACATTCACCCTTTCCAAAGACACCATATCCTTGCTCAAATTCAATATGCAGCCAAAACTACCTTACATATCGCTTTTAACGCTACATATTCTGGACCATACGCTCATTTTCATGCAAGTGCCGAAACAGCAGTATAAACCATACCGTACAGATCATCACAAACTGTATACTATTATGGCTTTAGTATTTTTATTTATAAATATCAGATCCATACTCACGCATAAACTGTTATTTGAACACCTACTCCTAGAAGAAGACGCTCATGCATTTTTACTAAATGAGACACATCTAAAACTAAAGGACACTTGCAAAATATCACGTTTCACTATACTTCGTCTCGATAGTACGATACCAGCACAGCGAGCAAACGGAGGTGTCGCCATAGGATTTTCGCCAAAAATAGCCTACCGTCAATACACTGTAAACACGCCAAATCTACCTGAATACCTCATTACTACCTTATACTATAAACAGATATATATCACTCTCGCTACAATTTATGTAAGACCTGGACATTCCATTCCCAACTCATTCTTTACTTACATCTCAAACCACTTCAGAACCTACATAATTATGGCCGACATAAACATACACAGCCGACCTGATCACGAAAAGCAAGAATTCAAAGATTTCATAACTTGACAAACCACAGGAACAATTCACCCCATCCCTAAACCAAGCAGACCATGTTCCAATACCACTCCAGACGTAGTCATAACCTCAACCAACCTCAGTCATAGATGCACCTTAGACGTACTAGATCTAATAGGCAGCGATCATGCACCGATTACACTTTCAGTACAATCTCCAAATCATACTGACCGAACGTGCCATACGCAACCAAGAATCATGCTACGCTTTGATCGCGCCGACTGGAACAGCTATAGACAATACCTAGAATCACAAGTTGAAACCCTGACAACACCAGAAAGCGAAACCGAGCTTCATCATAGACTAGACCAAATCACGACATCACTCCAAGATGCATCAGAGAAATACATCCCAACTACCAAAGCTCACAATTTCAGACCTAGCTTACCACCACAATACTTACCCCTCATCAAACGTTCAAGAGAACTATATCGAGACTACCAACGCACTCGTAATCCAGAATCTCTAAGACTCCACAGACTCTTTTTTTATGTGTTAGTCGCCTATGACCCGGGGTAAAAGTGTGTTTTCCCCATTGGTTGAATTATCATTCATTTCTTCCAGAATCTTCAAATTATTGATATGAAACACGCTTTATCTAAAAGAAGAATGCTTGGAGTTAGTCAGGTGCAAATTGCACGCTTCTGGGTCTCTTTAGAACGGATATATAATCCCCCTAAAACTAAGTACGAACGGCTGCCCCACCGGTCTCCATTAGTTTTTGAGCTAAATCAACGAATTCATTTATCCACTGACTTTTATGTTAATGTTCCCGATTTCGGACTATGTTCCATCCGTTTTCGGAAAATTTGCTTTTCGAATATCTAACCATACGGACGTTTGTCAGGCCAAGTTCGAAAACACACCTGCCGTGTGTTATATTACACGGACCATTTCGAGCTATTTTCGACCAATCCATAATTCAAAACAAATTGAACTACATATTTGCAATTTTGTATATCTATTACCCCCTCCAGTACTCTATATTCCCAAATTTCATAAAAGTACCCGTTAGAATTTTTGAGATATTGATTTCCAAACATCAATATTTTTACCACTCACTAACTGACTGATGATCAGAAACCTAGCGCACTTCCAGGTAGCTTAGAACATTGAAATTTTTCCAAGTGGTAGAGTTTCTGATACAGCCAAAGAAAAATCCTATTCAAAATTCCGCAATAAATTATTTCTACCATCTCTTAAGATGTTTCCTAATCACTATCCACCTGTGACGTAAAGAAGATGTGGTTTCCGAAGGCCGAGCGCATCCCGAAGTTCTGAGGAAGCTCTGTACCCTGATACCAAATTTCGCTTCTATTGCACTTGCCTGCCACAGCAAACTCCTCTGGTTCTCTCAGATAAATTAGTAATGAAAATGAAAAGCAAAGCGACTAACATTTCAACCCTCTTTTCTTTCATCTGATTCACATATTTACTCTCGAGTAAAGCAATATTTGTTCCTTAAAACGATGCGCGGTTGTTCGGGTTTCAAATCACACGTGCTTTTCAAAGATGTCGCTATGGGTGCATTGCAGAAACTTTAATGTAAACTAGCATTCAGTAGTTAGAAACGGGGAATGATTCTAAAAAAAAAATACTTCCAGGATTTATCACTGATCTACACCTTTCCAAAAAAACAAAAAAAGGTAATTGTATCTTTATTTGTGAGTCCTAAAATGCCCACTAGATGGTAGTGAAATACATTTTGTCAAGTGTTCACTGTTTCTGATTCTACTAAACAACAGCGCTTTATTCGCTGCCTAACTTCTGTTTGCGCCTTATTCTTTCATTTTCTGATTTTATGAGTGATCTTTGTGTTTAAGGAAGAGTGAAAATGCCTTGTCTTTTAATTTCACCATCTGCAGTCGATCTTTGCAAATAAATTTGTAAAAGAGGAAACGAGGGATACGCGTTACATCAACGCATTTCCCTTAAACGAAACACACCTCACCAACAAACTCAACTGTAAAATACCACGCTATACACTCATTCGCCAAGACAACACTCTCCCTGCACTTCGAGCAAACGGCGGTGTAGCCATAGGTTTTTCTCCGAACATCCCATATCGTCTCCATAATCCACAACAACCTCAACTACCTAAGAATCTAATAGCCACATTATACTTCCGAAATCTCTATATCTCTCTAGCTACAATATATATCCGCCCCGGACATGCAATACCATACGCATTCTTCCGCTACATCTCCAGTAACTTCCGATATTACATCATCATGGCCGACATTAACATACATAGTAGACCGCAGCACGAAAAAGACCAATTTCATCATTTCATTATAACTCAAACGACTGGGACTATGATACAAATCCCGGAACCTACCCGACCAGAATCCAATACCACACCCGACGTAGTTATCATTTCAACAAATCTAAACTCACGATATCATATCAACGTCTTAGATCTCATAGGCAGTGACCACGCACCGATCAAAATCACAATCGACCATCCTACGCAGCAACAGACACCAAATCCATTTCCATTACGCACTACTTTACGATTCGACAAAGCCGACTGGACAGCCTACCGCCTCTACCTAAGCCAACAAATTGACCTTGTCGCTCCCCCAGAAACCGAAAATGACCTCTATCAAAGCCTGGACCAACTAACCACTGCAATCCAAACCGCATCCACCAAATTCATTCCAACCACCACAAATTCAACCTTTCGCCCTAGATTACCACCGCAGTACCTTCCATTGATCACGCGATCACGTCAACTTTATAAAAACTATAAACGAACCCAAAACCCAGAATCTCTTCGTCTTCACCGTCAACTTCAGCGCACCGTTCGCAATTATCTCAAAGCGTACAAACTCAGACAGTGGGTTAAAACCTGTAACAAACTCAACACATCCAACCACCCCACCAAATATTGGAAAAGATTTAACATACTAACAGGCAAATACAGCAAAACTCCTTATCCCATCATTCATCAAAACCAACCTCTCTTGACGGACACCGACAAAGCTGCCGCCTTCGCTGAATACCTTCAGGAGATATTTACTCCCCTCCAGTCCAACAGTACCGAACCACATCACCCAGTTCACAGACTCAATCTTGCATCTCCATTCCTACAACCCAACATTAATCATAGGATCTCCCAAACAAATCCCCTCACCGCACCTATTGCAGTTGAAGATATCACACACATCACCACGACAAAACGTAATTCCGCACCTGGCATGGACAACATCTCATACAGGCATATCAAAGAAGCTCCTTATAATCTCATATACCTTCTCGCCACCATATACACCTTCATACTCCGTACCGGTTTCATACCCACTGACTGGAAAACCTCAAAAACTCTGATGTTCTTGAAACCTCACAAACCTCCAGACGCCGTATCTTCTTATCGTCCAATTCAGTTGACTCCTACCTTCAGCAAAATTCTTGAACGCATCCTTGTCCATCGTCTACATATCCACCTGAACGACCACAACCTTATTCCTTCCACCCAAGCAGGCTTTCGTCCCGGATATAGTATTAACGACCAACTCCTTAGGCTCATAACCCTCATCAGTCATCACTACAACAAATCTCAACCATCTTGTCTGGTTTTATTTGACCTCGAAAAGGCCTTCGATAAAGTCTGGCACGAAGCTCTGATCCACAAACTTCTTTCTTTCCGTCTGCCTATCGCCTACCTGCGCTACATTTATAATTTCCTCACAAACCGACTTGCCTATATCAACATAAATTCTACCCTTTCACATCCCATTTTCCTATATTCTGGAGTCCCTCAAGGTTCTTCCCTCTCACCCCTTCTCTACCTCCTGTTTGTCGCCGACTTTCCCCTACTTCCTGCCAATATTCAACTATTTCAGTACGCAGATGATACTGCCTTCCTCGCCCGTGCTAAAACCATCCAACAGATCAACATTTGTATGAATGCAGCTATACAACGTTTCACAAATTGGTGTGCTAAATGGCGACTCAAAATCAACCCACATAAGACACAAGCCATCGTTTTCATTCCACCAAAACGACGGACTCGCATTCAACGCAACCCAAATCATCTCTCAATTACCATCCATAATACACTCATAAAACCAACGAAAACAGTTACTTACCTCGGCATTACATTTGATCATCATCTCACTTGGCGTCCACATCTCAACACTATCGCATCCAAAACTTACAACAGGTTAAACCTCGTGAAACGCTTAACAGGTACCACATGGGGCTTAGAGCCAGAAATAGTTCTTAACACATACAAAGTTTTTCTTCGACCTGTCCTCACCTATGGCTTCACCGCTTGGATCTCAGCTGCCTGGTTCTTTTACCACAAACTACAAATACTGGAAAGACATGCCCTGCGAACAGCACACCGTATCAGACTACCCAGCCCCACAGCCGAACTCTACGACCGTACCCCATTCCCACATATACTCTACCATCTTGAACAGCTTCGCAACAAATTCATCCGAAAACGCCTCGAAGTTCATCATCCTTTACTTCTCGATACCATGCATGCCACCACTACACCCGAACCTCAAAATACGTTACCAGCCACTCCACTCTCCCTACTTTTCTCCCTCTACCGCCATACCATACCCCCAGATCACCCTGACCAAGATTTCCTCCGCTCTTACCATAGTCCCGACACTCCTCCTTTCATAGCACCTTCATACTTTGCACAGTAATACTCACTTACTAACAGGGTCCATACTGTCCTCATCAGTTCAGAGTAACCCCTGAACAGAAGATAACCAGCATTCGTCTCACTAACAAAATCCACGTGTTGTAATGTCAAAGCGCACCTCACTACCATCATCATATCCTTAAACCCACCAATAACATGATTATGAGACAAACTCATAATACCCCGATTAATTGAATAAAGAAAATTACAACTGATGAACTAAAATCCCTTTGACCAACATCCACTTCCTAAAATCCACATCTTCCCCTACATCCCTTTCCCAATAGAGGGTGTACCCCTCTGCACGGGTCCTAGCTGCGGCTAGGAAAATTAAATTAAAAAAAAAAAATAAAAAATTACGCGTTACACTTTCGTGTTTGGCCTTGAAATTCAAATCTACAATTTTTGCAGAGGAAGTAGTTGTACTATAACGAAACCTCTCAGTGATGCTACATTTAGCATAATTTACCTGGTTTAGGCATTTAGCATCTTGCTCGTAGCATTCTGGTCAAATCTAGCATAATGTAACTCAGTTCGCAAGACACCAGCAGTAATTCCACTTTAGCTCTCTTGGGGCCAAATCTGGCCCTTTCATTCATTTGTTTGGCTCCTCAAAATGAGAAATTCTTGTTGGAGCTTTTTGGCTCTATTTGGATAATTTTAGCCCCAAAGCTGGCTCTTTATTAAAAGATTCTAACTACATTATGATTTGAATTTTCTAAAACAGGTTTTGTCTTTATGAATTCCATTTCAAATGTTTGACACTCTCCTTCGCATCTGCCTCACCTCCTTGTCTTTCAGCGGTCACCCTCTTTTTTCACTCTGCCGTGTCTCACTTGAAAAAGAATTGAGAAAACACCAGGAGTCACCAGTTCTTTCCTAATTCAATAGGCTTTTGTATTACACTTGCCGCCTCGAAGAAGGCTAATACTGAGAGAAGGTACCCTTTCTCTTTCCTCCCACCACTTCATTCAACCGCCCATGTCTTGTTTTCCAGCATGTTTGTAAAGTGATGACCGCTTCGGAGAACTGGAAAAGCGCAGGGATGACTGAAACACGAGAAGGGGACACTCACAGGGTACAAAGGAAGGATATAGGCAGGGAGATGCAAGTGCACAGGCCGACTGTAGAGCCAAATATCACTAAACATAACCTCAAAAGTTTCCTTTTCTTTCTTTCTCTCTTTTTTGACCAATCTTTGAAGCAGAACAGTTAGTTCCCTGCCGTTACTATTCCTCCTAAAACTTCCTGAGTTTCCGAAATTTTATCTACCACGGCCGTGCCAAGTTTATTGACGCCCTCTTCCGTTGTATTTTATCACACCAAAGTTTTCCTTGAATCTCTTATCTCTCTAGCAAAAGAATCAAGTTCATAGCTGGACTTCAGAAAAGTTTAAAACAACAGCCCACTTCTTTGTACCGAAAAGTTACAAAGTAGTAAAAACTAACGGTAAAAACCCTCCCATTCCCGCTTTCCGAAATCAAATGTGTAGTGTAGTATTTTTAAATTATTTCCTTGAACGACGTCGTCGAGCGAGCTTGTCTCCGAATTATCGGCCGTTCAGTTTTTGTTTTGCCCGCCGTGAGTGTGGTGTTCGGTATAAGTTTTATTCACGTAGTGGTCGTGATGTTTTTTCTCGGAGTGTATGTGAATTTTAAAATAGAAAATGGGGAAAACTCAATACTCTCAGAAATTTCGTTCCGAGTGGTTGAAAACTGATAATTATAAGAATTGTTTGTTACCTGTTGAGGGGATCATAGCAAGTGTTTTTGTAAATATTGTAAATTAACTTTGGAACCTAAAGCGTTTGCTTTGGATAGACATGCAAGTACTGAGAAGCACAAAAAAGCATCTTCTCCTATCAGTACACATCAGTCAAAGCTAAATTTTCAACCTGTGCCTTAGTCTTAAGAGAAAACTGCTTTAGCAGAAGGGCAGCTTTCTCTGTATAGCTGAGCATTCCTCAATTAACAGTATTAAACAGACTTGTGTAAATCCGTTTTCAAAGAAAGCAAAACTGCCGAAACTCTAAAATTACATCGTACGAAATGTTCTTCAATTTTAATCAATGTTTTGTCACCTTATTTTGAACATGAGCTGAGAGATGACGTTGATGATGGAGCGTATAGTTTGTTACTTGACGAATCAAATGACATATCAACTACGAAAGTTCTTGGAGTAGCAATTAGGTACGTTTCGTTTCTTGGGTTGTGCAAATTGGCAGAGTGCAATGCAGAAAGCAGTGTCAGTTCATTAAAAGATCTGCTTGCTGCAAAGCGTCTGAATTTACAAAAGCTGCAAGGTGTAGGTGTAGACAATGCCAGTGCAATGACGGGGGTTATTAACGGTGTGTAAGCTGAAATTCCCAACTTCGTTAGGTGCGTGTGCCATTCTATCCAATTAGCTGATTCACATGCGTGTAATCAGTCTCTGCCTAGAAACGTAGAATTTCTTGTCAAAGAAACATGTAATTGGTTCTCTCTCTCATCTGTAAGTCAAATTCAATATCGAAACATTTTTAAGCTCATAAACGATGGCTTAACCCCTCTAAAACTTGTGAGTGTGTCAAATACGGTTGTCTATTGCTACAGCAGTGATCCGAATACTAGACCAATGGCTA
>JAGDQP010044397.1:0-11705 GCA_022664845.1 Lepisma saccharinum
TTAGTTGAGTACTTATCATTTATTAATTATGAATGGTCATGAGCACTACAATGGAACTAATGCAAAATTTACTTTAAGTGTTCTATTGAACTCAAGTTGCATCGCTCTCTTTTAATGAAATTACGGACTTTTAATATATTTTCGGGACACCAAGACACAACTTTAAAATTCGGAATAGTCCAAAAATTTCGGGGCGTATGGTCACCGTACAGATCGCTGTCAATAGTCGCTACTTCTCCATTCCTTTCCCGAAGGGGTGAATATTCGCCCGGAGGAGTAATTCTTCATATTTGTGAAGAATTCAATCCATTAGTCATACACTTGTGAAATGCATACAAAATATATTTCCGGTCTTTAGCATCCTAAGCTCAGGACGTTTCAACGATCTGCTATCTAACGAGAAAGTCTTCTGCCGATATTCTACGATTTATTTTTATGAGGAGAAACCAGCAAAAGTTGGATAATTAGTACAAACAAAATTCAAAATCCAGCATAAATGCATAAAATACTCATCGTACTTGCTAAATGCAGGCATGTAGTTATAAAATAGTTGCGCGTGTACAACCCTGTCCTTTTAATAAAATCACGAAAACTGTTAATTTACAGAATAGCTGAAATGGAAATTCAAGTGAATGTACCATTCATAAAGTTAGTCTGAATGCTACATATTTTCAAAGAGCTACAACAGTAAGTGTGTGTGTGTGTATATATAGTGAGGAGAAAAAAATTCTTTAAGTACGACGCGATATTATTTCCGTATGGAACTTTCTCTGTGGAACCTATTATAGCCCAACCACAAGTGGATACTCTACAGTTTGAGAGTAGTTCTCGTCTTTGCCAACATTATCGTATACTGGAAGTGGTCTCCAGTTTGGAGCCGGAGTATTTCGTTGTTTCATCTTTACGAGAGAACTCGGAGAGAGAGGCACAGAGAGTCTTTCCATAGTAATAAATCGGCCACTGCCCACGCAATGTCGTAACAACCACAAAATGCACTCTACTCTCGTCCCATTCCAAAACATCATAAACGTATCTCGTATTGCAAACATTTAATTGCTCTCGATGGCCTCTACGGAGGTAGAAGTGAATGTTTTAAAGTCTTTTTGTCTTCTGGCTTTTCGAGGTCCAACTTGACAGCCGGAAGCTTGAGGTAATTTTCGTTTCTTCCTTATGGCATGGAGTCCTCTTTAAAAATAATCTGACCTTTCTGTTAGCTGCATTAGTCATGTCCACCTCTATCATTGAGCTTTTGTTGGGAAACAATGCATGTATACTATAATATGAATGAATATCAAGCTTTTAACAACTTTTTCGGTCAGTGAAATATTAATAGTTTGTCCTTCACATGCATCTAAACGAAATTTTTAAAATTAAATTTCTCTCTATACATAAATCACGTGCCCCCGATGACATCGTCTGAAGCATCAGGGATTCTGCCAGGGTTTCCAGTTTGGGGGTGTAAAGCCAAAACTGGGTGTTGATTCTTTAGATTATAAACGGTAGAATAAATCGAGCTTACTGAGCCCAAATCTGAAATGAGTTTATCTCTATTACCTGCATTCGTAATAGACGTACAGATAGACCGACAGATAGACGGACAAAATGAATTAAAGAAAGTGCACAAAAATGTTAGGTCCGCTAAAATACAAGTTGTCACTTACTACAAAGTATTCCGATAAACTTAATTTTAAACTAGAACTAAACATATAGGCAGGGAACCTTGTCCTACCAGGAGGCTTTCATGGACCTCGAGTGTCACGTAGTCGGCGCAACGACGCCCCATCACTGATTTATCCTTTCAAGAGTGGATTCCTTTCTTCACTTCTTAGTAAGTAGCTTCCTAGCGGGTACACAGTGCTAGGTCAACAACCAAAGTGGTAATCCCGAACGAAGTTTTAACTAGAGATCACTCTTACTTAAAGCGAGAGCCTTAACCCTTTGTCTAAGAAGGAGTTCGAATTAGCAACTAAAATGGATCTATACCCAGACGCTGTGGTTACGTAGCGAAGGTCGCTGATTACTATTCAAAGCAACAGAGACATGACATGTTCGAGTTCTCTACTTGCCTGCAGTCCCACTAGGAAAAGCAGGGATGGTACCTAGAATTAAACATCGTGTTTGGTTCCTTCCTCTTTCCCTCTCTTAAACAATATGGTGACAACAGAGGTAGACTTAATTTTAGATTTTGTAAAGCTCAGAATAAGGTTTTAATAAAGCTTCAATTTGATGTCATTGATGATTATTATTATTATTAAAAAGAGTATTCTGTCTTGAGGAAGGTTTTTAACTGGGCATAGTGATGACGATTTTCCATTGACTTCCATTGAATGGCTTTTGCGTAATATTCGAAGGATCATCGTATGATTAAAATCTACTCTCGAGCTTTGGTATCCCCACCAGCTATAGAACGAAGGACCTCTTGCTTACAAGCAAAACCACTTTTCTATCGGGAAAATATCGGTGATCATCAATTTGCTGATTCGTGGGAAATGGGAGCTAAAGAACGCCTGGCTGTGAAAGAGATTTGCCCATTGATTTATATTATCCGCTCTGGAATAGTACTCTGAATATTTTCTAAATAAATGCAGATTGCAATTTTTCTTCGCCACATCTTCCAAAGATAAAGTAATCACGAAATCAATAGACACAACCGGAATATTGATAAGAATAAAGTATTGATAAATTCGCACGAGGTTTGAATAATAATAACCTGTTTACCTTCTCTATGACGTCATTTGTAATTGTCATGTATCAATTTCCTTCATTCCTTGTGTTTCGGCTTCTTATCATCTATTTTGTTTTATCTATGTTTGCGTGTAGACCAATCTCATCGCACGCTTCTACTAAGACATCGGTGTTATTTTGTAGTGCATCTATATCGTCCCCTATTAAATCATCCGCGCACACGAATAGTTGATTCAAGCCATTCAATGTTAGTTCCTTTTTGTCCTCTTTCATTTTTAAAATCGCATATTCTAAAGCAAAGTTAACCAGTAGTGGTGATAAAGCATCGCCTTGTTTCAATCCGTTGCGAATCTTGAAACTATCTGAAATATTATTATCTACCCGTACTTTGCTTATATGGTCGAGCTGAGACACATCCTGATCAGTTAAACAAGTTGTTTCTTTTTTCGGAATTTTTTCTAGCCCTAATCATCACTTTACTCGTCTTTATTTCTTATTATTCAAAGTTTATTCTCAGATATTCATGATTGAATACACTTAGTTAACACTTCAGTCTCCTAAAACTAATCCATCATCAGAAAATATCAAATACGTACATTTGAAGAGTTAATAAAGTATCCAAAGCAAGACAGCTCAAACAATTCACTTTTTGAGGTATTGTACTTTGTGGTTCTTTTTAACTTGATGTACCTAGTGGTAGAAATAATTTATTAAAATAAGTGTAAAGGTTGCAAGATGTGGAAAGGCCATTAGAAGCTGTTTCAAACAGTTCTAAACAGTTTATTGTATTTTCTTACTTTGGAAAAGAAGATATGTGTATGTGTAGTGTTATTCATGAATAGAGATATTTCTCATGGATCACCTTGTCTCGTCTCGAAAACGAAATGAGACACGCAATGGGGCGTAATTTTATTAGAAAAGGTACGAGATGAGACAAGCAAACCTTCTCGAGACAATAAATTCCCGAGCCCTAACAAGCAAGTTTCATGGTGATTCTCCAAACCTCTCGGGGAAAAATACTGCGAGTAGCACAGAAACACATACACAAAAGAGAAAGAGAGATCCAATTTTAAAGTTCTAGTGTCCTATTTTGCTTTTAGTATTAAAATACTTTTTGAAGACAAAAATTACATCGGAAATAACTTATTTCAATGCATTCTGGAGCGAGATATTTCTTGTGTCTCGTATCATCTCGTTTTGGAAATTAAATGTTGCACAAGACGAGACAGAACTCTCCGATACGAAACCCCTAGTCGAGACAGAACTCAGCTAAACCAGACATGAAACGAGGCAGAATTTTCCGAAATGAGACAAGTCGTGATAAAACTCTCGGAATGAAACACAGGACGAGACAGAACTATCCGAAATGATACCAACGGCGAAACAGAACTCACCGAAACGAGACCATACAGAACTGCGGAACTGAACCCAAGTCGACACAGAACTCTCCGAAATGGGACACGAGACGAGACAGAACGCTCCGAAACGAGATAAAAGACGAGACAGAATTCTGCGAAACGAGACATAAGACGAGACATTTTCATGAGGTGGGACGAGATTGTCTCAACAACATGTGTTTGAATTTGTCCGGCATTTTGCTACCAACCCTTTATTTGGGTTTTACTTCCCCAAAATTTCAAAATATAAACAATTGAACATAAAGGAAAGCCATAAGAAGTTGTTTGAAACCGATAGTTTTGTTTTCACTTCCCGAAAAAGCATGTTTTTCAAGCTGTCCGATGCTATCAGCTTCTAATTTTTCTTCTCTACTCGCCTTCCTTTCGATCGTCCTTTAAATTAATACACGTAACAGGTGTGGCTTTAACAAAATCAAAATAGATCGTTTCTTTCTCTTCTGTCTCCATTTATCTAGTGTTCTACTCATGAAATAGTATGGAAAGCTGAAACATTTTGAACTCTTGAAACATATATGACATTAATTTTAGTTTGTTCCTTGGAAGTGAAGAGATCCTTACAATGGGAGTCCTCTTTGATTCTCACAGTACGATTCCGTTATTAGTATTCCTGGAAGCCTGCATCGGGCATAAAACTCTTAAGAGGATTGGAAGCCGCTTAATGACGAGGAGATGTGATGCAGGGAAAGCAAACACGAGACCAAAAGCAGTCATTGATCACTGCTCCAATTAGTGCTGGATCGATTCCCCCTTCCCGCTCGTTCACCTTCCCTGTCTATGTGTGTTTCTGACTAGCGAGAATAGAAGAGACGTTCAAATATACAACACTGAATTTACCTTGTTCTCTAGGGTGTACGGTAACATACAATTTTCATACGAAAAAGGAGAAAATAAAATAACTGAAAAGCAATCAGCGTAATAAACATTTTTTTTTTTTCAAAAGCATAATCAATAATATATGAAAGCATTTCCTGTTCATTTCCGTGTGCTAGACACACTCATACATATGCAAACAAATTTCAATCACGTTAAGTTGTTTACAAAATAAACATCTATGCTAATTGATTTTATATTGCTTTTTTGTTATAATAAATTTAATTATGGTAATAGCAATTTGATGTTAGGTCAGTTTTAATGGTGTTTGAAATTTTATTTTCACATTGAGGTGCGCAATATATATGTTATTGCCAGAGGACTACAAATTTATTTAATTACATTCAATCCAGATTATTTTTTAAAATGTTTTTACTTCTGTCCTGTTATCTACTAACAAGGGAAGTAACAATGAGCTCATATCGAAGGAGTTCGTTTGCAACACTTTATTTTCAAAAGCAAACTACCAATGTGTCTGAAACGTCTGAAGCGACGTCAAATGTACTACATTGGATTCCTAGAGAAAAGAAACGACCGAGACGACGTCCAAATGCAAGATGGGTAGATGAAATCAGGTGTTTTTCGGGAACTACATGGATGAGGATAGAAGCAGACCGATATATGTGGAAAGAAATGGGGGGACCTTCATCCAGCAGTGGATAGAAGACGGCTGAATATGATGATGATGAGACTCAGCCTTGGCAAGAAAAAGTTCTGGAACCCATCAATTTTGACGATCCACAGAAAATACTTTCCTTGAGAGAAATTGAAAAAAAAATCGGGATCAAAGCTTGATTATATCTGGATGTAACCCACCAAAAAAAGGTATATGATGCCTATCACTACGTACACGAACATATTGTACCATATGTTATTGTGTAGCGTACACTTTTATTATCTCTGTGCAACTATTAAGATCAGTCAGTAAGTTGTTCTCTGACTTCATGTGTTCGTAAGGCATTGAAGTATTAATTGAATGTCACCAATATCACGGTAACACTTCAGTTAATAAGTTTAAAAAGTGACACAAGTTAGAACACCCTCCTCTATATGCATCTAAGTGAAATTGGCCATATCATACTTGGAATTTCACTTTACCTTTACTTCCGAAACCAATAGCAACGCTTAAATTGACGCAAAAACCTTTATTCACGGTATTTTCTTATATTGTCATCGGGTCTGCCATAATTTTATACTATAATAAATATTTCTGATTGCTTCTTTACTAAACAAGTGAGGTGGTGCGCAGTTGGTGGACTGTGGGCGTATGCTACCACCATTTTTCAGTAGCGACCACCTACTTGGATGATCAATGTTTCCATAAAAAATTGCGGTGATACCTTTCCAAAAACACCTCAAACATCCTCGTAGACTAAGTAATTTCTGAGTTGAAAATTACACCCTCGTACCTCGGGGCACTACATTACGATCTGGTAATCTATATGACTTTGAACTAGCCTCACCAAGACCTTTCCAACAATGCCTTTACCACCTTCCTAGCCTTAGTAATTCCTGAGTTGAAAGTTGTCTACAGACATACACAGCGATTGTATAAGAATTCACAGCACTTGATGCTGAAGCCTAAAACAAGAGGTTTGTATTTGTGGTCTTTACAGCGCATTAGATTACATTCAATCTTTGTTTCTAATTTTCTTTCATGTAAAAGATATCAAGGTACAATTCTAGTATTTCCACAAAAGCTCCAGATGGTTTACATGAAGAAAATTTGCAACTGTTTCGCCTCTCCAGACCTGATCAAGATTTCCTTTATGATTTTTTCCCTTAAACTACAAATGTCTATCAAAGTCACACAAACTTCTTGAATAAGATGGTCTATAATTCTTGAATGACTCGGAAAAGAATTCTCTAGTAACTGGAGTGTAACTGGAAAAATGTTTAATAGGGGCAAACGCATTGGCAAGTTACTCTGTATGAAATGTTAAAAAGCAAACATTATTCAGGTTGTTGCATCTGGTGAAGTAACTAAGAATATTGCTAAAACTTTAATAGTTGATTCAAAGGGATATGATGGCATGAAATCCAACGTTCATCACGGATAGATTCGTTCTTAGGATCTGTCTGCAAAACTGTTACTGAAATTTTGCAGTCCGCTTTTGAAACGGGAACTCAAAGTGTCCGAAATGTGCCAGCAAGAAAGGAGTCATTGGCCCTGTGCATATCATCCAGTAAATCCTTGTTATCAAGATGTCGTCCAGTTCATGATATGCATGAATAGCCAACCCACGGATTTAAAACAGCACTGAAATGGGATCAAGAAACATTCGTGCAAAAATCACTCTCCGAATTTAAATGTCCTAATTTGGAACAAAGTAAATAATTCGTATTGGGAATGACTAAAGCTGCCATACGATCTAAAAAGGCTAGCAAACATTTCCAATAACTTTTAATTAATTCCTCGCAAATTTGAAAGACACAAAATGTCTCTAGTTATAGTGTATGTACACAGAGTGCGTCATAAATTCCTGAGCCCCATTTTTAGTCAATCGATTATCGGACAGCAATAAACGGAACATAAATGTGTGGTATTATTTGAACATGAATTTACTACAAATTTATCTTCTTAAAACTAATTTCACAGATCTCTTTTAACATGACAAATCACAAATTTATATTTCGCGATGTTTTGCGACATTACTGGGAAAAGAAGACATATCAACGGCCACAGCTGTGGTAACGTGTTGTGAAGTATTAAGTGTGATATTTTAAAAATTATTCAAGTTATGCTAGAAAGGAAACACATGCTAAGATCTCAGGATGCATAACTGAATAAGATCTATATTTATTGAAAGGGAGTGAGATAAACATGTAACTATCTTCTGTTGAGTATTAATGTGTTTTAAGAATATATGTAATTAATTAGATAAGTTAACAAAGCCCGGCCGGTTTCCTATTATTATATGCATATTTAATTATTGTAATCCTTATTTTTATATAATATAATGTATGATGCATCTATATATTTAATTTTGTCTTAAATATCTTAGCAGCCTTCAGAAAGCAGCTGTGAAATCGTCCATATAGAGTTCTTAGCAAAGGATACTTTTTTATTTTTTCTATTTCGTAACAACAAAATCCAGAGGGCTAAAGTCTTGGGACCATTGTTGGTTTCTTCTCTCACTTACTCCTCCGTAGTTTGGGAAATAGAAAACTTCGGGAACTCTTTGAGACCCTCTCCTCTCGTCGAGTCTGCCAGAGTGGACGTTGGTGGTTTTCTCTTTGTATTTTTGTCAGTGGGAGGGATATTCCAGTTACGTATATATACTTCGTTAGTGAGGGAAGGAGAGCCCGGTATTACAGTTTGCTAGTAGACGACAGGAGAAGTACTTCGTGGCGACTGCTCTGTGTTGAGCAGTGATGGAGATCTCTCAGAGCTGGGTCTAGAGAAGATGGCAATTCAGTGAGGCAGTGTGGTAGATACATATATATGTATGCTGCTTGTAACTTTTGGGGGCTCACTTGTTCAAACCCTGTAGCTGCCCAGAAAGCGATGAAGGAATAATTGAATTTCAAATAATATCATTGCTACGGGAACTGCGTTCTTTGAACGAAATTGGCTGAATCATGCGTCTGGTCACGATTTCAGGGATTTGCTTGACCAAATTCCACAGGGTATAATTTAAAGGAAGATATTTTAAATTTCTTACTAATGATTTATTCGAATGCTTCGTTGGGATCTTATTATATTAATGATGCGAATTGGGAGGTCCGGAAGCACGAACGTAAGGATGGGCGCTTTGATCGACTATTGCTGTCTATCAAAGTGCATTGATAACTTCACTTGAACTGCGAAATTAAACACATGTCCTCAATATTAATTGATGTGCGAGTCAGCTACCACCGTTGGCTTGTGTAAGAGAAATTTTAAACTAATTCCCCAAATTTCCATTTGCGTAAGAGTCAAGAGGAGTGAAATAACTAAAGATTTATACTTTTTAGAGTTTTCATCGAGAGGCAAATACTTGGAATATGAAGTTAGCTTCTATCCTCGAAGCACTTCTTATTACGAGTATTGTTACTGCCTTGTTTTTATAGAAAGAAGTAGAGTCATGAGATGCTTAAAGAAAAAGTACTCCTTCAGACAAGCGCGCTCTAATCTGTAGCGTAGTCTTTGGCTGGACTTGTAGCAGCCAGGAAATTAAAATTAGAGCAGGCTTACCTGAAAGAGTACTTTAGTTTTTTCTGCTAATATGAGGATATGAACTGAGATTTATTGCTAATCTTGGTGCTTGAGCATTAAACAGCATACTCATCCTCGGTACCTCGATAGCCCGATTTTGTGTATTTGATCTGAGAGCATTCCCTGCTTTCGGAGGGAAGGGGGACCGCGGTTTGTGCAATGATTTGGGTGGTGAAATATCTTCGCAATTAGAGTACCAAGATTCAGCACTGATAGAGAAATTGAGACTACCATAGAAAGTGAATTAACTACCAATGAAACAAGAATTTGTCTCCTTTAACTTCTGGTACTATTAATTAATGAATTAAGGATTGATCCCGAGACCTCTAGTTTACGAACACGAATTTGTGTGTTATTTCTTGCAGCAAAGTTCTAATTAGAGTCTTACTTGGTTTATGGATCTGGACAAGCACTGCAAACCTAGTTCTCCAAGGAGGGAATGCTATTTTTTGTGGACCGTTGGGTAAATAATTTGAGTGTTGGTGGGTTGCTTACCTTCCAGGGGGACAGTGTTTATTTGATAAGCATCAATCGGCTGGTTGGCGTCCGAATAACTTTATCCATCAATTCAGTGGCATCATTCCTTTTATTACTTGCCACGTCCCTGCACCAGCCCAGGAACGAACCCTGGTTGCTTTGGGAATACTCGTCGAGGGACGTCATCTGTTACAAAGTAGGCAGAGCTGTAAAACAAAAGTAGCCCGCAAGAGGACCTCTCAACAGACATTTAGTTTTGAAGTTACATTTTTTTCAATCGTACAGTCTTTAGTTTAATTCTCTCGTAAAACACCTCCATATAATTCTATTCATGCAGTAGTGAAATAAAAAAAAAAAGAATAGCTTTATTCGGTTGACTGGTTATAATGACGAACAAGAGAACAATATTTCAAATTCAGAATTCAGGTACATTTTTTATTCACATTTCCTAATTGAGTAAGCAGGGTTTCTTGTGGAGGCTTTGCTTCTTTCCACTCTTTTACACCTTCCTTTGCCTTTAATAGAAACATTTTCACTTTCATTGCCAGGTACAAAGAAAGTTTTCTCTTCTTATCCATTTTCCTTGCCTTTGTCCATTTCCATTAGCAAAAAATAAAGACTAAAGAGTTTCTTCTCTCCAAAAAACTTTCTTCTTTTATGGTTTTTGACGAGGATAAAGTTCTTCTCTGCTACAGACAGAAAAAAAGAGATTAAAAACTTAGTCATCATGTTTCAGTTTTCCATGCTGAGAAAATTTAAAGATCAGAATTTATGAGATATCTACTGTATTATACTAGGAAACATATATAACAAATCGTAAATTTTTCTATCATCAATGCTTACTCAAATTAAGATTTACTAAAACCTTATAATTATGTGTATGCATGTATGTATGTATAGTGGAACCTCGTTAACTCGAATCTGAAGGAGAAGACACAAAATTCGACTTATCGAATATTTCGACTTATTAAGAGAAATAATATGAAACTTCGAGATATAGAGGACAGGAACTGACTGATGCTCCATTTACGTAGTTAATCCTGCATTTTTCGCTTCGGAGCATCATATGAAACAACTGCGTGCTGACCGCGACGTAATACACACTCGCTGGGGCAGCACTAACAGCGGCGTGAGTATCTGATGCGTCATCTCGTTCCGCTCAAATCGTTCAACTCCCTAGACTTCGACGTACAAAGGCTTACCTGAATGAAACTTTGACTTATAGAGATATGTTGTACTGTAACTTTGACTTATAGAGGTTCTTTAGCACAAGATTTCGAGTTAAAGATGTTCAACGGCACGTCCAGAGAGCAACAATAATTCGAAGTATTGAGGTTTTTATTTCACAGAATTCGACTTGGGGAGATAAATTAACCAGCGGTAGAATATAGAAGTTGAAGAGGAATTGAATAAAATTCAAGATATCAACGTATTCGAGTTATCGGGGTTCCACTGTATTAAAATTTGAACATGGTAAAAATCACAGGTCGATTCAACTCTTACTTCTCTGATTGCACCAGAAGATGGCAGCATATGTTCAGCGCTATCGTTCCTGTTCTGCCATCTTTTGATAAACTATGCGCGCTAGCAAATCATTCTGACACTTTTTTTAGCAGTACTTAATTACAGACTAGAGCTATTTTTAATGGAATAAATTATTACTGATACAGTAATTTAAAATCTTTGCAGTGTCGGCATAAACATGTTTCCAAAAATGTGTTTTGCGTGGAGCAGTAATTCAATATCACATCCCTAATCATTCCACAATTTAGAAACCAGTATTTGGAAATCGCGTGTCGGAAGTCTATTATTATTATTATTATTATTATTATTATTATTATTATTATTATTATTATTATTAAATAATAATAATTCTTTTGCTTGTAACACTAAACGAAGGTATATTAAACGCCAACCGTGGTAGTAGTGCGGTCTGAGACGTCAGGCCATTGCCTCCAAGATTCTGGGTTCGAATCCCGGCTGGGGCATGGATGTTTGTGGATTTTAAAATTTAACAGCTAATGGCACAGTGATGGGCCGAAGTCTACAGTTATTAA
>JAGDQP010044398.1:0-15918 GCA_022664845.1 Lepisma saccharinum
CATATGTGACCTAAATCGGATCATTCTAACTATGGTAAGTCAAGCCTTCAATGTCATGCAAAAATAATGGATTACTTTTTACTACACCAGATATATCCAATATACGTTTTCGTCACATAGGACTATAGCTCATTGAAGGTGATAAAGAGAATGCCTTTTTCCTTCATTAGTATGAAGTATAGTAATGAATAACTAAAATAGTATAATGCAGACAATACCGCCATATACTCTTGTTAGCAATATCGCCGACGGCGATATTGTCTTCATTGTAGCAATATTCCTTTTATCTTTACAAGAAGACTCGGTAGGCTGACAAGAAGTGGAGTCAGCATTGAAAAGTAGGACAAGAAGTGGAGTCAGCATTGAAAAGTAGGATTATCACATTACAGCAAGTTGGATTTGGTCTAACTACACGTTTGATACGCAACAAGGCTTTTGAAATTTGTGAGGAGATGGACATTAAAAATCCCTTTAAGAATGAGACTGCAGGTAGATATTGGCTAAAATGAAATAAAAATATTGTGCTTCGTACGCCTGAAAACTTAAGTTACGGTCGTCTTATGAAGTTGAACAAAACTGTTGTACATGATTTTTTTCTGTGTTAAAATCCTTATATGATGAACATAATTTTGAACTTGTGTACAATTGTGATGAGACAGGTCTCCAGTTGACATGTCAAAATGATGAAAAGATTTTGGCATTGAAAGGAAGCAAACGTGTCCACAAAGCCACAAACGCCCAGAAAGGAGAAACTGTGACAGTAATGGCATGTACTAATGCATCAGGTTGCATATGGTAAAGATTTTCCCTCTGGAAGTATTTTCACCATGACACAAATTGGTAGGCCTTCATAACTAAAGATGCTTTCTGTGATTTCCTCCGTCATTTCTAAGAGCGTCGATTGCCAGGAAAAGCCCTTCTAATTCTTGATGGTCATCGCAGTCACTTGGATGCGTCTGCATTTGAATTGACTGACAAGTTTGATATTGTGATGCTTTGTCTAACACCCCCCCCCCCCCCCATTTTAGCCACGAACTACAACCTGCACTTGATGTGAGCTGTTTCAAATCCCTCAAAGTAGACTGGAATGAAGCCACAGACACGTTTCGACGAATGTATCCTGGGAAATATTTAAACAAGCAACAGTTTCCTAGACTTTTTGCTCGAGAATGGTACAGGGCTGCAACTCCTCAAAATGATATTTCAGGGTTTAGGGCAACAGCAATCAGTCCCTATGATCCAAACGTGTTGCCAGAAACTGCCTTTGCTCTCAGCTCAATCTCCGAAAGATCACGTGTCCCCAAGCCTGTAGCTGATAATAAACTTGGTGATTCCACTTCAGAGAAAGATAAACGTCCAACTTCGACAGATTCCCCAGCCCAGAATCCTATACATGATAAACATCAGGTATCACTGCAAACTCCCGAGGGTAACGCCTCAACCCCAAGGAAAGTGGCTGAGATTTTGTCAACACATTAAATTGAGCGTCTAAAGCTTTGTAGAAAATCAGTTAACAAAGCAGTTGTTCTGAGACGAGAATTGTTGATATAATTTGAAGCAGCTTCCAAAGATAAATCACAAACTTTAAAGAAAATCGGGAAGATGAGATTAAATATAGTTGGACCATCCAGACAACTCGAAAACGATGATCGTCAATCGAAGTTGTGTGAGAGTCAAAATCAGCCTATTACAAAGAAGCGCCATCAGAAAGACAATTGTTGTGGTGATTGTGGGGAGTTTTATTAGCAACAAAAAGACAAAAGATCCTGAATTCAATGTGTAGAATGCAAGATGTGGTTTCATGATAACGGTGAGTCAGGGAAGTGTGTGTGTCAGTAGCTGGACTCTGCCACGAGTGTGAAGATGGCTGTGACTGTTGAACGATGAATAGTTTTTTTGAGATTACATCTGCGTTATGTGAATTCACAGAGTAAGCCTATTGTTTTAATATTTACTGGGCATATTTGTTAATGGTTCATTCATTGTGTATTACTATTTGCTGCACACTTGTTTATTGTGTTTCCAATGATGCTTTCTAATATTGGGTTGAAAATCTACCACTCAAATGTATGTTTCTATTTTGTAAGTGGCGATATTATGTTCAGATACTTACAATATCACCGTTTTGCCTATTGTAACAAAAGCATTAATAAACTGTAGCTGGTTTCTCATATTGAAAATTCAGCTGATGGTCATTTTACTACAAGATCCTAGGTAGTTGGTGTAGAATGTATTATTTTTTTTCTTGTTGAAGATCAATTAATTATTTCCAATATTCCGAATTGGTGGCGATATTCGCATCAGTTACCCTACGATTGTTTCAAGAAACTAATGAATCGCTCGACTAGATGCTATGTGCCCGGGTGCCTTCCCCTTGAATACGGCACTGTTCGCGTGTTTGTTACTTGTCTCCATTACATTTCGCTGTGATGGCACTGCCATTTGAAACCTACCACGGAAAGAACTTTAATTCTACTTTGGCAACCGACAGTATTTATTCGTCAGTTTTTGTCTGTTCTAGCTCTTCAAAAATGAAGTATGAATAAAATGTGAAGAACGATTCAACACGTTTCTGGTATGGATTATTGGCATCAATTTCACAATCCGATTGAGCGCGTGTGAGAGGAGCTGGAATGACTCGCAGTAAAATTCAGAGCAGCAAGAATAACAAAAGTTGAACCTTTCTGCAGTAGTAGTAGCACCTTATACACGGTTTCATCATCCAGAAGCTCACTGATTCCGTACACTCCCGATGAGCAGCCGTGATCAACAAGCACGGCTTTGCTACTAACTTGTAAATACTCAAACTCTTCCTATCATTCCACAGCATTGTTGACGATCTTTCTGAATAAATTATTGTTGAGCTCCTAAATATGTTCTATGAAATTCTCCACACTCTCCTACAAAATACTTAGAAGTATTTTTGTTTGCCAATCAATGTGGAATTGTTATTCACATAGCACTGGACAGCACATATCCAAAAATATATTTTGAAAGCCTGTTTCGGTTTCTGGCCAAAACACATTTGTTGCAATACTTTTATCCGCTACCGCACATCTCAGAGTTTATGTACAAGGACAGTCTCTGGTCAAACGTTTCAAATTATATATTTAACTCTTGACACCACTCACAGCATAAACTTGTTTCAATACAATAATATTAAAAAGGCAGTTTCGCTGTAATATTTACGATCGCCAAAAAATGGCACGCCATTGGTTCTACTCAGTGTCTTTGATATCCTTTATTAGAAGTTTGAAGTGAAAGATTACGTTGTTCTAAATTTTATTGATATCACTCAACAAATGACCAAATTATCATCACCGAGATTTATTAACACTTCGTCCGTCTGTCCCTCTCTCTCTCTCTCCTGTGAGGGTTACTCTGCTGGACACTGTCAGCAAAATGATATTATCATTGGGATATGTAGCCTACCTTTGAATTACGTCGTCGCAGTAGCAGGAGATTATCTTAAAAGATTGTAACTACAGCACCAGGTTAGTCCCTTTCGTATGTAACGAATACGATTCGTGTTGAGAAAATCAGCTTTTGTATATTGTATAAGCATCCGAGTGGAGTATCTGATATGAAACAGAAAGTCCAACCTAACATCGCACAAAAAGGAAAGAAGAGGAAACCCAGTAAACGAAAACTAAAATTTATTTAATATTAATCTGAACATATTCTCAACATACACGAGAATAAAGCACTGTGAAGACAATACTTGCTCATTGCAACACTACAAACAAAGAAAATAAATAATATAATAGTATAAGACTGAATCAAGTAAGAGTAAATAAATAAATAAAGAGTACTTAGAGAATTAAATATAAAATCATATATTTAATTCCGATATTCCAAATATACTTAGAATTCATTTGAAATTATTTAATGCTAATAAAAGTAGACAGTGTTGAATTCTTTTTCACTTATATCCACATCGTTGAACCTATTTTCACCAAACTTTTTACGGCTTCATTGTTGAACCAGGCCGGTAGCGCACAGTCATTAAAATTTCAACCTGAGTTTTATTTCCATCGCAACGAGAATCAAACAAACTCAAATTTGCACATATTTCGATCAAAATTAGGAAAATGAAAGACGGGATTATTTACAATGTTTTATTTAAATACGTTCTGGTATTTACTGGTAAAAAAAGACTCGGTTATCGATCACACATTCGTGAATTACGTAAAAGCTGTTGAAATGATTCCAACAAAATTTAATACGATTGATAGAGGGTCAAGATTTTAGCGAAAATAAAATGTTTACTCAATTCCTACTCGCCCTCCGAGCAGGAACGGTTGAACAGATCACAAATATAGCACGACGAAAGAGAGAACTACTCTCAATTCAACACTTACCTTTTAAGATATTAAAAGGAATATACGAGCAACATGTGTCAACCAAACAATTTTAACAACATTTGTTACGACAGAGAGCTTACTTGAAAAGTTTTAGAGAAACATTAAAATTTTCAGTAACTTATAGTTTCCATAAAAAATAATGTAAAATAAAAATATGGAAAATTAAAAATATGCAATGTAACAAAAATAAAAAAAAATACCGTAGTTTCCAAAAAATAAAAATAAAATACTGCTTAGAGACAGTGATGATTCCATTGGCAAAGAACAAGAATGCCGGAAGATGTGGACCTTATAGCACAATCAACGAAAGTACTTCTACGAATACCGAACAGAAGGTTGTACGGTAGAGTGAGTGCAGAAACTGAAGAGGAACAGTTTGAATTTCGAAGAGGAAAAGGGACGATATTGGTTTGTTAAGAACAACAGGAGAGATAGGTAAGAAAGTTCAAGTAACATTCACTGATTTGGAAAAGGCTTTCGATCCTAATGCAAGTATTGCAGAAGGCAGATGTGGAATGGAAGGATCGAAGACTTGTATCTAAATCAGAGAATAAGGATAAAAGTACACGGCAACCTTTAGAACGAACAGCAATAGGTCGAGGATGTTGCCTCTCGCCTACTTCATTAAAAATATATATGTAGAAAATGTTCTCGAGTTTGTCCGAAACCATAACAGGGGTTGCATTCGGGAGAAGACAAATCAAATGCATTAGATTTGCAAATGATATGGCTCTTCTTGCAGAGAAATAAATATTAGAACAACTGCACAGAAACTGTAAGGAACATGGAAAGAAATTTAACGTAAAGAAATGGACACGGATGGTAACTGGAAAAAATAGACGCACCACAAACATCAAAATTGGAAAAGAAAAAAAACGGAACAGGTATCCAGCTTCAAGAATCTGGGAAGTATTGCAAGTGAGCATATGAAATATGAAACAGAGATAATGGCGAGAAAAATAATTCACAGATAAGAGAACTTTTCTGTGGGAGTATGGAGTATTGTATTCTGTATTGAATCTTTGGAGCTAAAACGTGGACTCTACGAAAGAGTAAAGAAATTGATATTACTATGCCCGTACCTGCTAGTACAATCGCCATAAAATATGATTATATGAATTGGAGTTCTTTGAACAGCCGTGTCTGCTTTAAAACCAAAACAATCGAACATGTAGAACGCTTCAATACCAATTCCCTTAATTAGCATATATCAACCTGGAGAGTAATTATAGTTCAACCGACCAACTAGTCATAATGAACACTTCATTAAACATAATTATTTGTACCAGATAAATGAAATAGTTCCAATATAAAATAGAATCAATACTTTTATTGCTAATGGCAGAAACCTTTCTCATCAAAACAGGAACATAGCTTATATCAGATGTATTCTTATTGGAATTTGAACAGTAAAGCCATAACGTATCACTACCATAACGTTTATAATCTTACTCACTCAGATACTTACATCGAATCTCATATACATAACAGAAAAACCTATTCCTTGAAATCTATAACCAGATTTCCATCCATTAAGAAAAAAAAACCTCCATAAAAGTGAGAGCATTTAACTCCTTCCGGTGTAAATTAAACTTACTATACAGAATAATAATAATAATAAGAAGAAGAAAATTAACATTCGCTGAAATTTAAGACAAGCATGTCGTATAGTTAACTATAACCAATTAAACTTGAACCGATAAGGCTCGTGGATGCTTGCATTCACAATTAATAAAACGTAACTGTCATTGTATGCCTTGTGGAGTATGTTTCATATGAACAAATTCTCACCAGCATAATCAAAGTTCATAATCACAATCAAATGTTACTTTTCAAATACACAATTAAAAAAACAATGCAAAGAAGACACAATTAGCTTCTTACAATGTAGTAGCACAAATCGACAACTGACTGAAATTATCTTCCTGAATAATGTTCATAACGCTTTTGCTAAGTCCAGTAGGTCTTTCAACTTGCCCGTTGAAATGAAAAGTTCTAAGTTTGTTTTTTGGAATGAAAATTGCGGGCTCAAAATTTTATGAGACAGTCCATTGATGTCTAACCATTATATAATATTAGCATCAGGTGCACCTTTTGAAACCTGATTCGCTGTATTAGTCGAAGACATGGAAGTAATTTCATTTCCAACAGTCACATCTTCTTTACTTTTAGAATGGTTCTTAGCTCTTTGTGGTCTTGGGTTATTCACCGGCAAAGCTATTATTATCCTGATTTGCTTCCATTGATGTAGACAATGTAGAATCATGCGAATCCTTTTCTTGAGGTTTTGATTCATTATTATTCAATAATGCTGAATTATCCATTAGGTTACATAGTTGTTGGTGTATTTTATCAGAGGACAGGGTAAAATTCTCTAATGATTCTAATCTGTTATTTAACAAATCATTGTTCTTTACAATAGCCTGCTGTAATTGAGATAACTGAGTTGATACTTCCTGTATCTTCGTTTATAAAGCTTGCTGATGATCTCAGATAATGTCTGGATTGGAGAAAGATATGTCGACATCGAGTTAGAAATTGCTATATTAAAATTATTTTTCCCGATCTTGAGACAGATTGTGAGACCGGTACGACCTATAATCATTGTTCTACGAGAGTTACCAAAAAATCTGGGCATGGAGAAGAATGGAAACAATCAGCTGGACACAGAAGATGAGTGATGAGGAAGCGGTGAAGAAAGTAGGCGAGAGACGGAACGAAAAGAGGAGGAGGAGGATGAAGGAGAAAAATAAACTGGTTAGGGCACTGACTACACAAAAACTGTATACTAAGGGATGCAACTGAATGTATTGTTCAGGAGAAAGAGGAAGTCAAATCCAACTCATGGACAATATTAAGGAAAATAATTCGTATGCTAAGACAAAACGGAAAGTGCAAGATCGGAATAAATTGAGAGGTTTTAACGTGCCTTGAAAGATCTACCGCTTTTGGCAGAACACTAATGCTGATAATGACCGTTTCTATACTACCGAGATTAAATTATTAAAATTCATATTAGCACATTCGATGGAACGGCTGAATCAATTCTAACCAAACTTGCCACAATGAATTTTGGGGCATGTTTTGAATTCCTACGGAAACAAGTTAGAAAGAATATTTGTGAAGAAATAATTAAAGATTGCATTTTTAATTCCAATAGTTGTGTTTTGCTAGTTACTAGCCGAAAGAACCTAAAAACGAAAAAAAGAAACAGAAACAATAGATCAATTTTCAAAAGCAGTTATCCATTATTGTTTCTAAAACCATGACAACAACTTCAATTTATATTTTAAAGACGGTCTCAACTATATAACTCTCCCAGCCAAAAAAGGCTACAAGAGACTTTTGGATTTATGAAACGAACTCAAATACGCATTTAAGAAGTGGAAGAACAGAGATTCGTACCATCAACGAATATTATGGCAATAAATGGCTCCGTGTTGTACTTGAAGAGAACTAGAGCCAATGATGGACTAAGCGTCAGAAGCCACTTTACTTGAACCACGGAAGTTATTGGATTGTTGCATTCGCGGAAGTCATTATGCACAGGCGTAGCTGTTTTTGAATTGCTAATTCAGCACAAAAGACGAAAGAATGTGCGAACCAATAGCTTTCTTCCGGGCGTGTAGTACAGTACTTTCTCATTTACCACATCAGGGAGACAAACGACGACGAAGACGATCGGAAAAATGTTATCCAACATGGAAGAAAATGCAGAATGGTTGACGGTAGTGTGAAGTTTCCTGTTGAGGCATACAAATCCGTTTGCTACACGAAGTCAGCTAGGCATGTATCCACAGGTTGGATTTGGAAGGGGTCCCCGGGCTTCCGGGGAAGGTCAAAGGTGTATCAGGGCATGAAATGTATATTAAACACACATCATACACCTAAAATTATAATATTTTTGCCTATAACTCTAAATTGGGGGGGAAGGGGCGGAGCCTCCCCCTAAATACATCCCTGAAAGTCACTCCCTTGTCCATTTATTTACTCATGAACGTTCAATCATTTATTCATACATGCGCCAGCTACAACTGGGTCCTCAACTCAAGACTGTCTGGTTACGTCCATCTAAAAATGTAATAAAACAGAGGTCCTCACATACGGCAGACCTTAACGTGGTTGTGAGGTTTTAAACTAACAATTTCATGTGACACCTTCTGCAAAGTTTTATGGTAAGTATTCAACCTGCATTTTGTTTATTCATTCACCCCAGTATACTTCTAACAAGTACAGTCTATTTCAAGTGGACACTCAGATCTAGAAGTGTACACTCAGACATATTTAAAAAGAAACTGGGTTTGTGTGTAAAATATTAGGTGCCAGTGGCTAAAGAGAAACTGATGATACAAGAGTCAGATTGTTGTCTGTGGAGAGTGTTATAAAAGTGTAGAAATACCATGTCACCTTTTAATTGCTGAAACAAATGGAAAGCAAATACACAGTAATGGATACTGGGTGGAAGGCGCTTTCTTGTGGAGCGTATATTCTTCATGACCGCCATCTTGAATCTAGATTAATTTTCTTAAATGGGAAGGGTGTGTGTAATATGTCATTCTGGGCTAGAATTTTACGAGAAATACGTTTCTGAAGTCAGTTTTGCCGTAAATGTAATAATGTGAGAGATAAGAGTATGTGACGCTAGCTTGGAGTAATGATACAAGAGCCTGGAAATGCCTATTTTGCCTTGAAATAACGACGGAAATGAAACCCAAATGTGAACAAATCCATATCGATAGGGTACTGCACTCAGGAACAATTTGTATACATTTTGTTTCATCTCAGTCGTTACTTCAAGAAGAAATGGGTATTTCTAGGCTATTGTATAGTAACCCCATGATAGAGTCACATACTCTTATGTTTCACAATATTACATTTACGGCAAAACTGACTTCAGAAACGTATTTGTCGTAAAATCCTAGCCCAGAATGACATATTACACGACCCCCTTCCTATTTAAGAAAATCAATCGAGATTCAATATGGCGGCCATGAAGAAATATACCCTCCACAAGGAAGCGACTTCAACCAAGTACCCATTACTGTGTATTTGCTTTCCATTTGTTTCAGCAACTTAAAATTATAATGGTATTTCAACACTTCTATATCACTATCCACAGAGAGGAGTCTGACTATTGTATCAACAATCTCTCTTCAACCACTGGCCAATGGCACCTAATATTTTACACACAAACTCAGTTTTCTATGATGATTTTAAATATGTATATTAAGGTGGAACGAAAAAATCGTTTTTTAAATTTCAATATGTAATAGTGATAAAAAGTTGCCTTTTGCTATTATTTAGTCAATTGTAAAGTTTGAACACAATTGGAGTAGGGTAAGAGGTGCCGCATGGGGTTTGCAATTATGATTTTTTAGTTAAATTTACCGAATTTCAATACATTTGGTTTTGCAATAAATATAGTTGTGCTTTTCAATTTCTGCTTGAAAATAGCCGTACTAGATGACTAAGGTGCACTAGCCTACAGCTGATCTTGGTTGGTGACATAGTATAGACTGGGAAGGGTGAGGTAGAGCGTGTTTCCGCTTGTCTGCAGCGAGCAGGTGGGAGGGGGGGACTGTTTCATGTGGCGAATTGTCTCTCTACGCCTCAGATTGTCAGTCCATAGATTTAAGGAGGGACTATCTATCCTTTTTGAGTCAGTCCAGACCAAGTGTTGGTGTGAGACACAAGTGGTTGTTTCATGTTGTGTGTGATTCATTTTGATCGTGTTCGTAGTGTCAGTACAATCGTGTATTAGTGGAATATACTTATTCGTTAATGGCAGAGACGGTGTCAAAACAAGTTCAGACTAGACTTCAGTGGGAATGTCCCATTTTCGGACATCCTAAACAATTGAGTGAAACATATTTACCAACCTATGATGACATCATGAAGTATTACCTTTATATTCGACATGAGTTGAAACCAGATATAACATCAAATGAGCCAACGGTGAGTGAGATATTAGATATTCTTATGGAGAAAGTTGAAACTGTTTGGGTTAAAGCATCAATTCCTACAGTGTATCGTACCCGTATGTTGCAAATGGGAAAAGCATATCATGACAAGTATAGAAATATATTAAGATCAAAGGGAAGAAAAGGTACAGAAAAATATGATTTAACTGTTGTTAATTTTTTAAACGAAAGCAAGCGTATTTTTGACGTAGCAGCTTGCAAGTGCAAATTGTTCTCAGAATGTAAGTGTATAAAAGACAAGAAAGTACCTATACTTGAACAAAAGTTTTTACTAGATCAAAGAACTGAGAGGAAAATGTGTATTAGCACACTTGATAAGTCAGTTACTAAGATTTTGAGTCAGAGAGAGGAGCGGAAGTTAAAGGTAATTCGACCAAAAGCTTAAATACAAACAACAGTTAGTAGCTGAGGTGGCTAATATGACTGGAATTGATGTACTTCAACCTGACGATTATGATACAATATGTGAGTTATATGAGTTGCAGGCTGAATCATATGACATTGAAAAGCCTTCCACCTCTACTCAGGCCCCAACAAAAAATATCCTACAACTACCAACAGTAGCTTCTATCTGTGACCGTACTGGGGTTTCAGATAGGGTTGTAGCAGCCATAGCAAGTGCCGTTCTTAAAGATGTTGGAATTATTTCTGAGGAGGATAAAACTAACGTCATTGACAGAATGAAAATTCGAAGAGCTAGAGCCAGTAATCGAAAAAGGGCAATAGCAAACAGTGTCAACAATCAAGTCGGAGAGAACAAAGGATTGTTTTTTGATGGCAGAAAAGATAAGACAATTGTAAAAGAGAGAAAAGGAAACAAATTTTACAAAAAGACTGTCGTTGAAGAACATGTTTCATTAGTAGAAGAACCTGGTTCTTTTTTTCTAGGGCACGTTGCTCCTGCTTCTGGCACAGGTAAAGGCATCAAAGATAGTATAACTGAATATTTCAATAGTAACTGTGATTTAAACTTGGACAGTATGACTGCAATTGGAAGTGATGGTACTGCGACGAACACTGGAGCTAAAAGTGGTGTTATCGCTCTATTCGAAAAGAATTTAAATAAGTCTTTGCAGTGGCTAATATGTTTGTTTCATTGCAATGAGTTGCCGTTGCGCCACCTGTTTTGCGCGCTGGATGGAAAGACAAAAGGACCTAATGAGTTTGGAGGGGTACTAGGCAAACAACTTGATAACTGTCACGAGCTTCCAGTAGTTACGTACTCACCCATACAAGACAACCTTCCTGGCCCTGAAATGAAAGAAGATCTATGTACTGATCAAAAGTATTTACTTGAAATGTGTAGATCAATCTCAAGGGGATTCTGCCCTCCCGATCTAGCCATGAAGAAACCAGGAAAGTTAGCACATTCACGATGGCTGACGTTGACCAGTCGCATTCTTCGGCTGAATGTTGGAACAGAGAAACCTTCAGAAAACCTTAACAGAGTATGTTGTTAAGGTGTATGCTCCCATCTGGTTTCACATTAAACTGAAAGCCCTCGTGTGTAAATGGAGCCAAACATTTATGGAGACTGATCACGTTTTCACGTTACCTTTGCGAGCAACATCTCAAAATGATCGACCCGGTTATTCAAAGAAATGGCTATTACGCTCACCCAGAAAACATGCTTCTCTGTATGTTAAGTGACGAGAGAAAACACATCAGAGAGTTAGGCCTCCGACGATTTTTGAAGGCAAGGTTAGAACAGAAGAATGATGTAAGGAAGTTTGTGATACCTAAACTAAACTTCAAAGCTGAAGATTACATTGGCATGATCAATTGGGCTGATGTAACAATCACAGAACCCCCGATGACGATTTAGCCAAGTATATAAGTGAAGCAAGAGAAGGTAAGCTGATGAATTCTATTGATTTCCCACGTTTTCCTTGTCACACACAAGCAATGGAAAGAGTAATGAAGCTTGTGACGGAATCATCACTCTGTGTCTGCGGTCTAGAAGAAAGGAATGGATTCGTCAAAGCTAGAATTGCTTCTCACAAGATGATGCCGAAATTTGAAACCAAAAAACACTATCTAAAATGTAATGAATAAACGTGTGTTGTGATTTCAATGATTGTGATTGCTTAAGTTAAGTACTTTTCCTACTCTACGATTTGGTTCATTATTATCAGTATATTTTATAATAAACAAAAGGAGACATTCCAAGTAACTTTAATAAGTTTCATTAATAGAAAAATCATTATAAAATCAGACCTACTAGTACTTTACTCAGTTTACTGCCTTAAAGCTGATTTTTTAAGAAAAATCTTCATTTGTTCCTGTTTTCATACAATATATAAATAATGCGGGGCAACAAAATTTAATTATTGGCATTATTATAGGGGTAGTTTTAATGAAATTCAAATATTAAACCTAAAAAAAATCAGTTATGAAAGGAATTTTTTTTATAAAATTTGAAAATTTTCAGCAAAAAAATTATGTTTATGGCTCTTGCGGCACCTCAAGATGTGGTTCTATGACAATGAAACTTTGTAGTCTTACTTCTGACATAAAAAGGCAAATTTTGATCACTATTAGAATGGGCAATATAGAAAAAAAAATTTTACGTATACCTTCGTTCCATCCTAATGTATATCTCTTCTAGATCTGAGTGTCCACTTAAAATAGTGTTACTTGTAAGATGTTCCCAGTTGAATTTCAAGTGTTCCTCTATAATCCAGAGGCGTATGATAGGATTGACTATGGAATTCTTTAAGGTTAATGTAAAGCAACGATCTCCAACAAAAGATGGCTGCACTACCTCCATATATATCTAATGTATTTTTATTGTTGCACGCAATTTCAATGCTGCTCCTACAAATTCAAACCTAAAGAGTTCTAACTTTCAGGAAAGAAAGTTCATAACCAATTCAAGAGTTCGATCAATGCTCATTTTTAATTTTTTTTCTTTTTTGTTCATTGTTGAAAGAGCTTCATTGTTATAGGTTTTGATATTCACAACAATTAAGCGATTTCAACAATGAAGAAAACCGAAAATAAAAAATCGGCATTGAGTGTGAGCTCTCTAGGCTTGAAGTTGTAGAAACATTGAAATTTCGTGCTAAAATAAAAATACAATAGACATATACGGAGGTAGTGCTGCCATCTTTTGTTAGAGATCGTTGCTTTACATTAACCTTAAGGAAAACTACTGTATGGATAAGTAAATTAAGCTCAATCTACCAACAATATTTTACAACAGATTCTTAAGCCGAATTCACATTGGGCAAGAAGACGATGGCAATATTCCCTCCCCCTCTGAGAATGACATTCGATCTCTCTTGCCACGAGTGTTCCCATGTAACAACAAAATCCAAGCATATCTTGCCAATGGGTCATTAACAGGGTTCTGCAGTGGTCAAGACATTACCCCATCTGGCTGAAAGTCTCGGAACTACTTCAGAATTCTTTTCACTTCACGTTTGTTCTGAGGAAGACTAGACCATTTTCTTATGTTTAGAGATCAGAGAGGCAAAGCTATGGCATCTTGGGGATGACTTCCGAGTACTGAAGATAGCGGTCAAGGCCTTAGCTTAGTTCACGTAACACTCCTGCCCAGTGGCGCAACCACGGGGGAGGCAGGGGGGAATTTCCCCCCAACTGGTCAGACATCAGTTTTGCGGGGCGCAAGAGTGGGCAAACATAGGCTACATGTTACTTCTGAGCCTCAACATTTAACGCTAAAACAGCTTTGAATCTTCGTTATACATGTTTTCATTCATGGTAAACAATTGTTTTAGTAATTATATATAGTTGGGAACGTTTGAAAAAAGTCTTTTTTCAACCAATGTTTATTTCCGTCTCATTTTTTCATAAGTCAAGAGTGCGGTTTCCTTAATTCCTCATAGCATTGTTAAGCACAAAGAAGTCAAAGGAAAAAATAGTTTACTGTTCAAAAAAAAAAAGAATATCATATATATTTTTAAAATGTTTTATTATTATCACCAATACAGAGACGAAAAACGGAAATAGCTCAATCGTTCACATTTAATCCAGTAGAGCAAACTTATTTTGATTGTAGCGCATAAACTTCTGCCAATCTGCCTAGAACAATGGGTAGTAGTTAACTGGCTGGGAATATGTTCAGTCCTCATTCAAGTTCTCAACATTTCCTATTTGAGTGAGTTTAGTTTAGAGGGTGATGAAGTGACAGCAAACATTGTTTGGGCTATTAAAATTTGAAAGAAAGAAAGATGAAGAAAGAACACATTTGCAGACCGAAACGATGGAAACAAGTAAGTACTAGCTCAATTTGTATAGCTACAAATCAAATGTGTGTATCCAGTCCAGTGGATACTATCCATGGACGCCAGCAATGGGAAAGAGGGAGGGGGACATTCATTGCCTTGCCCACCTGGATTTTTGAAATTTTAAAATTGTATAGGTTGTTACCAGGGACGGCGCCAGGGGGGGAACGTGCCCCCTAAATTTTCCCTCGGTTCCCTTGTGTTCCTCAGAAATTGTAGATGACATGTAATATTTTGTATTATTATTACACAGTTTGTATTATGTTTGAATCGCCTCCCCCCAACCCAATCATATGCCCCTCCTGTGCCCCATTCCCCAATTGTGGGAAATTGGCGCCGTTCCTGTTCACACAAGTGCTTTTGTGTTACACAACATTTCAATGCAGCTAATTTTTCATGGAGTTGACGATACTTTTGCTTTCTAATTATAATCCTTTATTTTTTTTATAATGGTTACAAGAATTTTTAGTTTGTGCATCTTTTGTTCCCTCTCCTGAAAAAACTTCTGTGGTCGTGCCAGTGGCGTGGTGAGAAGTTCGCTACCCCTCGCAAAAGCAGAATATGAGACCCCCGCAATATCAGAGTAAGTCCAATCTTAGCACATTACTTAGAGGAAAGGGAGCCCCCAAAAAGAATGTCCCCCCAGCACCGCGGGGGCTAACATTACGCCCCTTGGTCGTGATGTGTGTTTCTGATAATGTTCTCTCTATCATATGTTTGTCAGTCACATCACTAGCTTAAAACAATTGGGTTAAACAAAGCTTAGTTTTAACAGCGAACCACACCTTCATGGGTCGAGTTACGGGAGGCATTGGGTTTTTTCTCCCAACTTTCTGAAGAAAAATAAAAATTTGCTAAAAAATTATCAAAAAACGCTCAAAGCCGAGTTTTCAAAAGTAAATAAAATAAATAAATAAATATTAAATAAGTAAATAAAATCTCTTGGTATTTTCAACCTTGTGCGCCCCCTTCCTCCCATACACCCACCCACCCAAATGTTCAGCCTAGATTCGCTCCTGTAATAACGAATAGATAGTGTATTCTCGTTTATTTTTCCAGAGATCATATATTGTTTGAATTTGTTTGTTTGTGTGCGCTGTATATGAGAACATTTTGACGAATAATGAAGCAGCAACAAATTCTATTCGAAGTGTTAGAACATAAGGTAAACGAAAATGAGAAATTGTCCAAGAAGAATAACAAGTCAACTAGGTCTATGGATAAGAAATAGATCAATTCGTATGTCTTGTAATATGTCCAGTGGCATCGAATGGGTGCTGCACTGTAAAAAATCAGTGGCAAACAGATTGCTACCGAATATTG
>JAGDQP010044399.1:5680-15917 GCA_022664845.1 Lepisma saccharinum
CACACCAGCCCGTTGCTAACTGTGTGTGTCAGGTGTGAAAGGAAGCATACCATGAACTGACATACAGCAGCACCACAAACTTCAACGAGAGGATGAGAGAGAGGGAGTTGGTAAGAAAAGACCTTCAAGGAGGCAAACTTTTACTTTTAGGATAATAAGAAAGTAGCAATTATTGATATTATTGTGTGTTCTTGCTATTTCAAATTAATTGTCATGAAAGGTCAACAGCTTCACTGTATTGGGAACAATCGGCTGAAAGCAGTTTCGAATAATGAATTTTTCTTTAAATCTGAAAAAAAACAGGCTCTTTGCGAGTTATGTGGTCTAGGTTATTATTGGTAATGAAGATAGGATTTTTGATTAAATCCAGTTTCATTGAAGAAAATGTCGGACAAGTCCGTCACTGGTACTTAAAAGCAGTCTTGACGGCTGTGATCAGCAGTCTTGACCATGCCGTTGAGGTCAACAGCTTTGCATTTGAATTTCAGTAAAAATATATATAAATTTTGCTCTTGGCAAGTGAATCTAAAGTAAATCTAAATAAAATAATAGATGATATATCAAATTAAAGGAAACCCCGATATTAATGTGTGAAGTGAGTGTTTGATATTTATTTATGAGTCGAAAGCAATAACAACTCAGAGGTCGTCACCCAAAATAAGCAAGCTTGAGAAGTATGACATCTCCTGGAGATAAGTTCTCTTGAGATTAACAATTTCCGCACTTCCCAACATAAGCTAAGCTAAATTAGAGTTACGTAAAAATATACATCTCAATTTCCTAAAAAGTAAATTTCTCAGTTTGTCTGAATCAGAAACTAAATACAGTCAAGATTTATAAAATTAATTAACTAAAAGCCTTTACGGCCAATGCACCAAGCATTATAGACTGGACATTGTAGACAGTCGCCTTGATTTAATAATCGGCTAGGTCATAAGTTGCCGAACCAACCAGAAGAACTAATTGCTTTTCTTAAATTGCATGAAGCTAACCGTTCCTCCACGGGAGGTTCTAGATTACAAGCTTTGAATCAGCTGGAAGTGATCGATTCTTATGGTTTATTGAAAGATAGCAATCCGCACCTTCACGGTCGCTAGCTGGAGAAGTCAGCTATTAGAGCGGTCTGGTTATCATTGTTATGTTCAGAAATACAGCTTGATTAATGATTAAGATCTTGAGTTGTGTGAGTGGATGGTTTGTGTGAAATTCCCTTCCCCAATCACTTAGAGAAGTCAAATAAATTACCAAAAACATTTGGGGGGAAATATTTGTCAGTAAACAAATGAGCCATTAGAGAATATAAATAAGTGATGTAAATAAAGTACGACCTGGTCAAATCGAATAAGTTGTGTTTCCTTGAAATCACTATAACTATTACGAAAGGTTCCAAGAGCTAAGCTCTGATTTATGCCATTGCAGAAAGTATTTGGTATTTTTTTCTGGACGTTAGGTTAAAATATTTTGATTCCTAATTATCTACCATTAATTATCCGTGAATTCGGGAGTGGCTCTCTGGGCATATGCTTTGACAAGTTTTTTATGTTAATATTAACCAAACCTTTCGCTTAAGCAACGTGACAACTTCACAGGTAAAGTAAAACATTCAATTTCTAATTCAGTAGTTTGCCTGGTCGGTAGATTTAGATTTCTTCCAATAATTTTATCTAATTTACTTCTCTCTTTTCTTTAAAGAAAAACTCTTCCGTTACATATCGTATCGTGTGAAAAGTTTTGCTTGTATGAAGTACTGTAGAAAGTCGGTAGATGATGCTGGTGTTTGCTAGCTTAGTTCGTGTAGCTGTCCTGTGAGTAAGGATGATACTAGCTATTCGTTTCTAGAAACAATACCCTTTTGAATAAAAAGGATGCATTTGCTGAGGTCTCCTTTTTTGAAAATATGAAAATGTAGTAGCTAATATCCCTTTCCGTGTTGACATTTTATTGTTGTTGTTCCGAATAGCATAGTTTTATGCGATAGAAAGAAATCATCTGTTCCGGTTACTTGTAACCTGCCGAGAAGTGAATCCGGTATATATTGGAATTTATCTATTCTAGCAGCTTACAAGATCCTATGTACTTCTTCCACCAATTTTCTGGGAGACCTTTCTGGCGTTTCGGGAAGTAAACAAGTATATCGTCCCGTTCAGAAAACTCTTGTTTGTACGTGTTTACTGTCAAATAACTTTTTCTGCTTTACATGTTGTCTGTTACCATTTTCGGCTGCCATTTGGCGAATTTTAGGTACCTCCTCCCGTGATATCTGTGTATATGGAGTTACGCCCATCTGACAATCTGCAAAAGAGCGTGGGACGTACCGCATAATCAAGAAATGTGTTGATTCCTATAAATTTGTTTGAATCGAAGTATTATAAGCAAATACGGCCTGTGGTAGTTTTTCCGGTCAGCTGTTCATGTCGTCTTGAATATAAAACTTCAGTATTTCCTGCAAATTCTTAATGGACACTCCTGCGAGACCTCAAAGAGAATGGTTATATGCAGGACTAAATTTGAGTTCAATATAATATTTCTGTGCTAAATTGCTCATTGCATGGGTCGTATGTGCGGGGTACAAGTATAAAATTATGCTCTTTGGTGATCCAAAGCATAGAATGATCTCGTCCTGAAGAAACTTAGTGACTGCGTCTGTCGATATGGTGTCTACTATTTTGGTCACCATATAGCGGCTTTCACATTTGATGGCTACATACAGAAATGTTCCCGTGTTGTATACTTGGATTCCTCCAAATGTATTAAAGACAAATTGTTCACTAACGCTACCTATTTGATGGTGTAACAGTTCTGCCTGTTTTTAGTAGACAGCTTTTTTAAAGACTGGCAGAGTTTACACAACCTGGTCTGATATCGTATAAAGAGATTTCATATTAGGTAGATAATATTTCTGTAAATATTATTTATAGACTTTACTAAATCCCATGTGTCCACTTGTCGGATGAGAGTGGATGTTCTGAAACCACTAGTCTCGTATCGACTCGGGGGTACATAAAAGAAAAATCTCACCATGAAGAGGATTCTTCTGTTTCCTCTAAAGAATATCATCCTGTAAGCAATATAATTTCGCCGCTTTCATTGCTGAATGTTTTAACAGGATCGAACCTCATAATGCAAGTATTATGTCGGAAATTATTGGGCAGTTATCAGTGCATCTTTTAGAGTTTCTAGTGGGTATACAAAACATTGTCACCTAATGTATTGCTACGAAAAACTAAACCATCCTCTGAATTATTGACGAAGTATGTTATCTTACGACGATTGGCGACACTTTTCATATGTTTCTTTTCCTCCCTTTCTTCTTGATTGTCCTGTGACGGTTTTTCCACTTCTGAACGTTTTTCTAAACTGGAGAATAAGTTCGCCGGTTCTTGTAGACCTTTTTTGTCTAATGGTGAAGTCGTAGTCCGCTACAAATAGGCGATACCTCGTATATTTTCCTACGCGTTACGGCTGGTTTTGTAGATTCGCCAGACATTTACTGTCAGAGTAAGGGACGAATGGGCGGTGTACCTGAAACGGCGCACCACGTAAATAATTGATGCTAACGACTTCATGCAAGTGCTACTCTGTTGTTCACTTTTAGAAAGCCTCCTACTACAGTAGGCAACTACTTTCTCTTCTTCTGTTTCACGGTTGTAACTTGTCAGTATTCCTCCTGCCTGAACCGAAGAAGCATCACTGTAGACAGGTTTTCTAGTTTCTCATCAAAATGACTCCATGATGGTGCATTCAAAATATCCTCTTAATTTTTCAAAGAGGTGGTCTAATTCGTCGATCTATTTGAACTTGTTACATTTACCTAATAGTTGTTGAAAGGGCTAGATTTTCGAGGTAAAATGTCTGACATGATTGCTAATAAACGAGCAAACTCCGAGAAAACTCATTAAGTTGACGTTTTATTCGTGGGCATTCAAAATTCTTTATTTTTCGAGCTATTTTAGGTGAAAAAGCTATGTGAGAACCAGATATACGGAAGCCCAGAACGCCCAATTCTTAATAATAAATAGGCCTTGCGCGGAGACGAGCGAAAATTATGTTTATGTAACCGTCTAAAACATTTCTAGATGTTCTAATTGCTGTTCAGTTGTTTAGCCACTAAGAACCAAATCATCTGCAAAGCTAGTATTCGTATTTAGTAGGTCTTGTAACAATATTCTAGTGACTATGGACAGAGTCTATGCTAAAGAGACGTGACTCATTACACATCTTTGGAACTGAAAGCTTTTCGTTGTATGTTGAACTTCAAAAGTCATGTATTTCCATGAACCAGGGTGCAATCTGATTTGGTGGTATGATGCAGATATATTTATCTTGGAAATAAGATTTTTACCGCATATACTAGAAAGCACATCTTCTGCATTTTGCAACGGTATAGATAAAAACTTTGTAAAAGTATCACATTCTTGTAAATTCAGAACTAAACGGAATTCCTTAGAATTATACTTCTTTACTATCAACATAGGTGAAGAATATTCGCTTGTAGACGTTTCTCGGACAATTCCGGCTTTCAGAAGCTCCTGTAGCTGCAAATCAACCTGTTCTCTAAGCCCAGGGGGCATCTCTCATGAAATGTTGCTGCTTTATCGATCTTTATACTGTGCACATAGCCTTTGAAGAATGAAATGTCACTTGGAGAATAGGCAAAGACGTCTCGATAGTTATAGAGAAGCTTTGAGATCTTTGCCTTCAGTTTTTGCTGGTAGGTCTTTATTGATATCGAAAAGTGAGAGGTGAAAAGTTTTTCAGTGTACCTGAGTCTCTACAATTTCCTGCTTTGTACGATATTTATAAACATGGTCGGAGTCGCTTTCTTTTTATTCTGTAATTTTGAAGGTAATCTCTAAATTCTGGTCGGTATACGCAATTGGTGAATTTTTTGGCAATTTTTTTTTCTAGTCGTAGGATTAATTACTAAAATAGTAGATTCATGAGCAGGTATTTTCAATGATAAATCTACGAGACTATGTCTGTCACGCAATGTTGGAAGTAATCTAACATAAAGGAATACTGACTTGTTTCTTTCTGTTTCATTGACTCTAACAGGAAGAAAGGAATATGATATTGTAGGAATTTCAATATCTTTAGTAACATAGACATCTGCCGACGCCTGTTGTTGGATCGTGTTTACAGCAGCATACGAAATTCCGCTTTTTTCTCTTCCTGTGAAAGGAAACAGTGGTTTCTTCGCTTTCTTATAAGAAGATATTATATTTTAATCTATGTCATTTCATTTGCAGTCTTCTTAAAATATCCTGCCCAAATACTGGATGATAATCTCCATGTTCAATAATTCTGAAGTAATGAGAATATATTGTATTGACAATCTTGAATATTATCAATGCTATATAATTTAGTTTGAGTAATTTACCAGCTATTTCTTTAACGTACGTTACAAGAGGAATTAACTGGTATTTCTTCAGTAGTTGAAATTTTGACCACAGGCTAATACTAAAGGCAGTATCTATTATTATTAGGATTGAATTACCATTTACCTTGGCTCGAATTAAAGATTTAATTTCTTCTGTATCATACGAAACTATCTCTCTTCGTGCTAGAGTTACTATTTGTCTAGAATAAATATTTGATATGGACTCAGCAGCGACAGGTCCTTGCGTCTTCTTTTTTACTTGTACATTATGTGATTCTGAAGTGGTAAGTTCTTGGTTGACAATTTCAGTCTTCTCCTTGGCGACAAGTCCTTGGGACTTATGATTGATTTCCACCTTCTTTGACCGGGCGGCAGGTCCTTGGGTCTTCTGTTTGACTTTTTCCTTGTTGTTTCTCTTGAGTTTCGATTCGCCTTCGGCAGGTCCTTGTTCTCTGTTTGACTTCCTCCTTTCTGATCTGCGCCCGCAGATCCTTGGGTCTTCGGGCCTGGGGCTCTATATTTGGTTTCCCGAATCTTGGTTCTTTTTGTCTTCGTGCCAGCATATATAGGCAGAATGGCCACGCTTGAAGAAGACAGCACATACAGTAACTGTGCCATTATTATTTTGTTTTTTCGTATCCTCCTTCCTATTGTCTTGTTTTCCTTCCTTGTAGCCTCTATTTTTCTTATTATTATTATATTTCTTGTTATCGTCAGAATTTTGACTATTTGAAGGTGGTAAATTTGGTACTTGCTGGGTTAAAATTTGAACATTAGGAATTTGTGAGTTAGGGTTTGGGAGGGTTGGATTCTGTTGACCTTGTTCTATCAATGTTTGCAGACCTTGTGAACGTTCAACAAATTCTCTCTTTTTCAGCAGGTCATTTGACGTTTCCAAAGAATGAAGTTTGTGCTGTAAATCACGTCCCGATGTATAGGTTTCCAGTGCTATGCTTTTTAGAAAATTTGCAAACCTAGAGATAAAACGTGTACCTTTTCTTCCTCGCTTGCTTAGGGCAAATTGTGACGAATGACCCTTGCTCATCTTGGTACTGTTGAACCATATTGATTTCTACTTCGGCCTTGTAATGTGGAATCTTTGGTCGACTAAGACCTATAAGCTTATCTTTTAGCTGCTTATATGTGAGTTCCGTCATTAGATTTTGTGACTGTTATTGAAAAAACATGTCGAGAGCTACATCCTGTAGATACATGGGCGAAACTTTTTTTTCCTTCTGTCATCGCAGCTATAAAGTGTTGCCATATGTTCGTACAACATAAAAAAATATCTGGGTCCTCATTTATTTTACCCGAATGTCCACTTGAATCATTTTCGCTATTAGAATCATTATCAAAATCTCCAGTGCGACTACCAGACCTCGTGGTTTGCATCTATTACCTCTTATCTATTAAACTTCACTCTGTCTCTACTTTAACCCTTAAAAAACATCATGAGACATACCTGACGTAGAAAATGTCCTTGTTGAAGCCAAAAAGAAAAATGTTTATGAAGAATTGGTCCTTAAGGCACTTGATATTTAATTTCGCACTTCTGGTTCAAAAAACTGTTCTGAGCACGGCGCACTTTTGTGCGCTTGTTTAAGCACTGTCCAAAAGCTGGATTCCACCACTTGATATTTTGGGTGGGTTATGTGCCGTAGAAAACTATAGATGTTTGCCAAAAACTATTTCCAAACCCTAGTCGCATTCACTACGTAATGTTCCTTTGTTTATCTGATGTGCTCTATAGGTAGAACGAAAGGATATACGGAATTGTGTTTTCTCCCAGAACCAGTTCTACTAAAAAATGTACAAGTACGAAATACGTCAATACAAAGACCGTCCCGAACCAAGATTATAAGTGAGTTTACAAAAAACTTATGGCCTTCTTCTTCTTTTGGGTTTTACGCCTCAGAGAAGTAGAATGAAGTTCTGCACCAGCCCATTGGAAACTGTGTATAGAAAGGAATAGACACCAGTTCGTTGCAACTGTGTGCCAGGGTAATATACCAGTCCGTCGCAACAGTGTACAGGTTTGTGTTTTAGGGGGACACACCAGCCCGTTGCTAACTGTGTGTGTCAGGTGTGAAAAGAAGCATACCAACCCGTTGCAAACTGTGTATGGAGGAAGGTGCCAACTCCATCTTCGGTTCTTGATCGAACTGCTGGCGTCGTCTGCTTGATGTTTACGATTGCTTGTGTCACTTAGTACTTGTTTACGTTATGATTCTTCTAGGACACATTTGCTTGCAAAGCGTAGTACACACATTTTTACTATTTGTTTATGTATTGAATGAGTGGCACGTGCTCTCAGGCAAGCGGATCATTATAATATCGTTTATGTACGATCATTTTATACTCGAGTATTTTGGTGCTGAACTTTTTGACACTACCGCCTTATCAAGTTACGAGCCGCTACTGATATAGATAATACGTGAGTCAACAACATTCGATGTTAGCAGCTTTATTGTTATAGATTTGCATATTTATTTCAACATTGAACGAAATCATATTTTTTTAAATGGCATAGATAAATGAGTATTTCATCCTCTTAGTCTACTATCTCCGCCAGATTGGCTATGTCGGGAGAATAATTATTCTGGACTTGCTTTCACATTCGACTCACAAACGCTATTTGTCTCCTATAAGAAATATCACTCATTGCAATCATGCCACTTACACGAAATCGGTTATGTTTGAGTTGGACCTTCAAAAGAAATAAATGCTACGTCACAGCTCACACTTATCGACGTCCTTAAATACTGTAGTCGTAGATTTACCGAAAACAAGACAAATATGGATGAATTTGACCTATCATCCAACATCATATGAGGCGTATGCGCGAACAAACTTATATCTGACATTCGTTGAAAATGGAGTTATTTACGAAACTAAGATCTCTGATGTCTTCTTGATACCTTGTTTGAGCATATTTCAACAAATAGCCTCGGTATTCAGAAATTTTTGGAGCAAAATGCGCTAGAAAAAACAATGGAACTAAAGTATGTTACATGCTCATCCCGTGACTGAGTGCACATTTAAGCACTGGGATGGGCAAAACATAGCGTAGCAGCTATTTTTTGCTGCTGCTTTGGCTAAATTGCTGTCACTGTTACGACTGACGAAAAGTAGTCCTTACTCCAACTGCTACTTTTCTCCAAACTTCGCGAAGGGTATAAATATCAGCACACCGACGTAAAAAAAAGCAGGTACAAGATGTTACTTTATTTTCTATTTCTAGCAGTCATTCTTGGGAGGAATCGACCGTGTAGTGCCACATATTTTACTCATGGCCGGGTCATAAAGCAGTGCTTCATAAACAACACTAAGGGTAAAGACATGCCGAAGATGCCTCATTGTCCAGGTCGAGGTTGAAATCGCGTTGTTGATACCGCATCGGTCAGCTAATCGGGTGACCCGGATTCGATTTTCGGTAGGGTGATATTTTTTTTCTTCAGAAAAATAACTTCCTATCTTTTTTATACGTATACGCATTTTCAAATTATATAAAGTTCAATGACCATTGGTTAGATTAAGTCAGGTTCGGTGGTCTTTCTTTTCTTATTGACCGCGCGAGTCAATCTCATTCACGGCAACGGTAACAGTTGGTTCTGGTATCGAATTCTCAGGCGATACGTTCTAGTCCGAACGAGTTGTCATTTTCATTGCAAGGCTGTCACCTTCCCCTTCCCTGTCTCGGCCCGATTATAAAATGCCTGAAGGCCATAAATAAGATATTCAAGTTCGAAGCCTGCGGCCGAAGTTATCCAGGGTCCCCTCAGATTCACCAGGAGTATGCCGCGATGTTACGCAGTGTTCGATTTGTAGCAGAGGATGATTGGGATTTCCCCTTCTCTGTAAAAATCTTCCCTGGCTCTGTTTACAGATATACCTCTAGGCTGGGATATGAACGATCCCAAAATACAGTATATCACTAATTCTTCCCCCTCTCTGGAAATTGTACAAATCGAACACTGATGTTCCGGAAAGTTCCGGATGTTCCGGATGATATTTTCCTTATCTTCTATACCTAACTCACCCCGACCTGAGCCAAAGATGCCAAAAGCTCATAAATTTATTCCGAAGCAATTATTACGTAATACGTATTTTTATTAGTCTGATCGTTTGTACTGTCAAATAGTCCTCATTTACTGGTATAGCCGAAGGTATTTCAACTAACTATTAACTTTTAAGCATATTTTTTTATACTAATAATTCGCGAAGAGAATGTGTAACTGATTCTCTAAAAGCTACGAAAATTACGTACAATAGTTTTCCGGCAGTTACAATATGAACTACTCTACCAAGTCCTAACGACAGTCTATCACTCTACTATTCGGATAACAAGTTACAGAAAATTAAGTTAGTCTAAAACGGTGCTTTTACACTGTTTTTTAAGTTTGGAAAAATAACTCCCATTTAGAAACTTTTTTCCTAATCTGCTATTTTTAACTGATATTTTAAAATAGAAGTTACTGCTATCACTGCTACGAAAAACTAGACGTTTTAAACAGTGTGTTGGATTGATGGAACAAAAGTGTATGTGACATCATGAAGCGCCACACAGCTGTGCGGACAAGTTTCAACTTCTTTCCCGCTTTTCTCAATACAGACAAAGTGTAGCATAGACGTTTGTTTGTGCATACGCTTCATATCACAAAATGGTAGCGGAGAAAGTGAAGTTCATTTGAAAAACGGCGTCTATTCCAACAGTATCTATTCAAAGGATACAAGCACTTGTTCTGGACAAACATAGAAAGAAAACTCTAACAAAAAATAAGTAATATTCTGCACCAGTGTGCGAATTAAACTTTTTAGCCAGGAGGGGGCCGATAGAACGCAACGCACGGATTTCAA
>JAGDQP010044400.1:0-15917 GCA_022664845.1 Lepisma saccharinum
GTCAAACTAAATTTCATTATTCTAGCGGCAGCCGTTTAGGCTGTGTATTCTTTAAAATTTTAGGTTTGGCGGCCATTTTGAATCCAAAATGGCGACTTTTTCAAATTTTTAAGAAGGTTTCTTAATTTGCTATCAATGATGTAGTTTCATACCAAATTTCACTGTTCTACCTTTAGTCGTTTAGGCTGTGTATTCTTTGAAATTTTAGGTTTGGCGGCCATTTTGAATCGAAGATGGCGACCTTTTCAAAATATCGGAATTTTTCCTTTATCTACTTATCATCCTCTACCTTCATACCAAATTTCATGTTTCTAGCTTACTCCAAACACCCTAAACAATATGATGAGTGAGTGAGTCAGTCAGTCAGTCAGTGAGTGAGTGAGTGAATGAGTGAGTCAGTTAGCCTAAAATGTGCAATTTCAGGGGTCCACAACTAGAACATAGTTTGAGATACGAATATGAAATTTTGTACATCTGCACATATTTACCATATCTCCTTATCGCCAAAAGCTCATATTCCTATCTTTAACATCTTTTTTTTTACGGGGCCCCCAAATCGTCGATTTTGCCATAAACTCTTGTTCCTGTATAACATGCTTCTGGCAGTGCTGACGTTTTCTGACGTGAAGAACTTGGCTCATGCACTGCCGTGCATGTTGATATGTAAAATCGTCACCATGAAGTTCACACTATATTTGTGGCATTTTTGCTTTTATTTATTTATTGGTTTAAACCAATTGATATTTTGAAAAAAAAAAACTGGTTTAAACCAGCCAACCCTGTACCAAACCCCCTCCCCATATAAACTGTTACTCCCATCTACATCAGAATACATCAGAACTTGAAAATTTCCACACTTGCAGGTACAATATTCTCACTATATGGTAGGAATATTCCAATGAAAAGAATAATAATAATAATAATATGGATGGAATTGTCTACGAATTTTCTTGCTCGTAAATGCACTGTAATATACGGTTCCTTAAAATTAATAAAGCAGTTTTTATTTTTGCACTGAGAAAAATTTTTCATACAAATGAAATATCAACATTATTTCATTTTAAATAAAAACATATGAGTTTGGAAATAGGACCACTGATCTTATTTTAAAACCAGCATGTTCTCAATTTGAATAAAAAGAGAAAGTTGAAATTTCATACCTAAGAAAATTATTTCTACTATTGCACGAACGTGCGCATTCATTGTGATAGTTATTTAAACTGAGATTCGTTCTTGAACGCCGCAGAGTGTTCGCAGACAAACCGCAGCATGTGTGAACTGTTTGTGCGGTTAACGCACGGCTGCCGCACCGCATGTGTGAACTGGGGCTTACTCAGATTTCTTCAGCATAAAACAAGAGGATATCAGAAAATGTGTTGGATACACATATTGCAATATTAGTTGTACACTTTTAACGAGTCAAATCCAGTCTATGTGTAATAACGAGTATATACGTGTTATGCCATTATTTGTCGAGAAACGACCTCATTTGTTATGCTATACTTGTGTACCCATGAATGCACCTACCTGCGAGCATATACATTTTGGGAAATACGTCACCGTCAGATGACTGAATTTGCTCGTCGTCTTGGAATAAGTGGCTCTAGGGTTCGATTCCCGGTGGGGATCGCAGTATACATTGAACGTAGTAGGCCGGAATCTACTTCAACATTTAGGACCCACCCTTAAGAGGTCATCTGCATGGGACAAGAAAAAACTACCAATGGTTCACCTTGCTCAGAGGTCCTTTGGGTCAAAACCCTGGCTGCGGGCAGAAGATTAGTCATCATCATTGTTTATAGAACATTTTCGTTAGAATGACTTGTAAAGTCAGATTATGTACGTTTTCTTGTGATGCTCGTTAACGACGAAATTCCGATTAACCTACCAGACCTTGGAGTTTCGTTCTAAATGCATTTTACTGTATTAATAAATTAACAGATACTTATAAATAATAAGGGTATTAACAGGCACTTACATAAAGATACATATTTCTGCAACGTAGTTTCATTTAGAAGGTCAATAGTGCATCAACTACTGTACAAATGTGTTCTATGCACATTGATCCAAAGGGCAATCACTGCTACAAAGTCATCCAAGCAGTTGAAAGTACAATTGGCGCTTTTACTGTGACATTGGATACTTATCTTGAAGTACACTCTTGTAGGAGATAGACTTATAGGATAGAAAATAAAATATATAAGGAAAAAGTTATAAAATTTCTGATAAAAAGAAGACAGTATAAAGTTACAGTAACCATTACGTCGTTGTAGTGACGCAACAATCTCCTGAAAGCATTCATGAAGATATCTACCATATTATCGTATTCCAATTAACGGAAATTGTCTGGTGGAATAGATAATACTCGCATAGCCTTTTCCTTCTCATTTCATAGATTCTCAATAGGATTGAGATCAGGAGAATCCGGTGGCCAGTAGCCACTGAAGTAATGTGAACTATTGTCATTCTTCCGGTTTTTTGACAGAGTAGTCTACATTATTCTGTTGGAAATAGCCATCTTCTTACGGATATTTCAGCTGAATCAAGGAGTTTACTTAATCAATCACGCTTAAGTATTCTCTGGTATCCAAATGTCCATCTACAGGTATTAGAGAGTCCAAATTCACTCTAGGAGAACAGTCCCCACACCATTATATTCTCACCTGTACATTCGACACTTGGTTGTTTGCGTGGTAAACAATGCAAACGTAGATTAGTCGGATGTTTTTTTCCATGCATCAACGGTCAAGTTTCGATTGATCTTTGAAACTACAGGCGATGTTTCATATTATTGGCTGTTAACATGAGGACACTTTCCTAGTAAGAAGTAAGTACATATGAGGGGGTGTACACTTATTATCAGAACTTCATTAACACTCTTTCTAGCATGTTTGTGCTGAAGTATAACAAACAGTTTCCACTAAAACAACACTCTAGTGCCAAAGATGTTTTTAGAAATGATTATATACCAAATATGGGAAGGGTATTACCCTGAAAGCCCAACGAGAACTGCCATACCACATCGGCCTACTGTAATTATCAAATCGTGTTTTCACGTTATCCATGTTCGATGAACTGGACCAGGCCAAAAAGGTACATACAACACTATCGGATATCCGTCGAAAGCAAACCTCTTCTTAAAAGTCTGATATAGCTCAAACTACTCTTAATAGGCAAACTTATGGTCAAAAATGACCTAGAGATACAGAATTGGGCAAGTGGCTATCACGATCACCTCTTATACACGTAGTCACACGTTCAAACCCCGTAGTAGTCAATCACATGAAGTGGTGCAGAATCCAACTAACCAGATAACTGTAGGTCTTGTCCTTCCAAGCCCATTAGACAGTTGAAGATGTCAACAGCAATTAACAACAACTACTATTACAAAAATATTTATAACAATCCAAGAACAAAGTGCAAACTGTGTATACATACAAAAGAATAGCAACGGAGTATTATTATTATAAATAATAACAATAAAATAATAATAATAATAATAATAATCGCAGCAAAACAGCTGCACAAAGTCTGCACCAAAACTTAGTCCAAAACAAACACAAAAAACTGTCCTCAACTTCATATTTGGGAATCGAACCCAGTACCAACAAATTTTATTTAAAATTATTCAAATATATATTTATAACTAAGGACCGCAGGTGAAAGTATCCCAACACAGGAACCATGTTCTTATACTTGATAGAAATAGAAAATATGCCTCATCAAAAAGGATGCAAATTTGCACACCCTTTAGAAGGAGTGCTTCGCCGAATAAATAAGACCCAAACAGAGGAACGTTCTGTGATGGCTCCAAGAGCTCGGGCTTCAGGTCCCGCTTCCAGACTAAATACATGTAGCTTGTGTATTCAGGAAACTCGCTTGGTACAGAATCCGTCTTCAGTCTCCTGGTTTTGCAGCTTTCTTTAAAATATTAATTGAGAAAATGAAGACCGCAAACAACAGAATGATCGGACGGAATCCACTGACTTCCTTTGTTCTCACCTTCTCTGGATATAACACGTAACCACTCTTTACGTTGTTCATTGTCTGCCGAAATTTCGTGAAATGATACTCCACTGTATTGCGACTTGCCTTTTTTTTTGCCTTACAGAATGGTATGCAACAATTGTACGCCATTCTTTTCCTAAAACCATTCGAAATATTCAGCTTTCCTTATACCAATCCTCAAGAGTTACTAACTAAAACGGATATATTGTGCTGCCTCTAGCGTCGGAATTAGGAAGCAAATGTTTACGCGGCAAACAATGCTTTTTGAAGCGAATGGGCAGGCAACTATAGATGCAGCGGCCGGTGGTTTTACCATTCATTCATTCACTGTGCCCTCGTGAAATTATAGACGTCGAAAATTTTACTAATGACTCGCTTTTCTGAAATGTCCCAGCAATAGCGCACTTGTCTTAGAACGCCAAAAAGCAAACCCTATCAAAATCTATTAGATACTTCCCGTTACCGATTTCACTCTTACCATACACGTTACTATGAGAAAATACGATGACACAATGTTCGTGGTAAATAACACTGTGCAACCGAGCATTTCTTAGCGATGTGGCATAGCATGTATGAGATGGCTTTCATTTCTAATGAAGTGGACACTCAGTGTATCTATAAAATCATATACTGTCCGTTGATATGATTTGTAGTTTACATACCACATGTTATTATAGAAAGGCATGGTCTATTTTCGTTGTGCAAATATAAGCAGAAAGAGACAGGGGGACCCTAGTCACTACATATTTTGATGAAACAGCATCATTCTTTAACACATTATCGTCCCGGCATTGTATAGGTTCTATGAGTACTCGCAATGTGCTAAGAGATGTTTTTAAAATCATTATTTTTATTATATATGTTTTCTTTCCAGGTCCTATAATTCGTAATTAACATTCAACATTTAATTTTTGTTGTAACATCTTACGTGAAGGAAAATCGAAAGTTTCTGAAATTAAGGAGATTTTTCCTGCTTGAAATTCATGTAAACGTTTTTCAAAACGGGACTTCGTTAAAATTTTGCCGCAACATAGATGGAAGTGTGTGGGGGGGGGGGGTAACTGAAAGGAACAAGTTTTGTCCTTCACTCTTTCTCTCTCAAATTTGAATTTTGTATTGAAATAAAGACTTATCATTCTACTATCTCATTCATCTCAAATTCACAAGACTTTATAAAACTGCAACCACTTTTGTAACACCCTTTATTGATATCCTCTTATCGAAAGCACTTAAAATAACTTATCGTGTTAGTTAGGTACCCTTGAATGAGACATTAATGAGCTATTATATAATCTTGTAGCACGCTCCAACTGAGGGGGTTGGTGCAGAGTGGCCTATTAATAACTAGCTGATTAGCTTATTTGTACTCCATTTTGTGTTATGGTAAACACAAATGCTAGAATGTTAATTAGAAATAGTAAATCTTTTTCGACTAACTCGTTGAACTGAACGAATATATAAACACACTGAAAACAAATGTGTCGAGAAACATTACGAAACCTTTCTTTCTAAATATTGCCTTATATATAACCATGTTTAATTCTACACACACATAAATCTAGAAAAGTGATCACCCTTTATTTATATACGTGAAATTTCTCTGCTGAGATACTGGCCAGTTCTCACGTGCTTAAAACAACTAAAATCATTGACACATTATAGAATGATGTAAAATAATATATATTTTTTACTATATCAGACAGATGATGGTTGAGTCAACGATAAATCGAAACGTATATAATCCCATAAGTTTTGACAGAAGATGAGTAGTGGCTTGCCGACAACAGTTAGTTAGTCGTTTCCCGTATACGTTTTTAAAGATTTACGGGAAAATTGTTTCAAAGACGGTATCGGTAGATGACGATAGAGTTGCCGATAAAAGGGAATGTGTAGTTACCCGTGAACGTAAAGTTGTTTTTCACCTATAGGAATGAGATCAAGTTAGTTATTTAGCATACCAGTATATGCAGTTCTGAATGATAGCATTGGTAATGTTAATGATTTGTAATTGTGCTTGAACCTGACGATGTATATTTTTAGTGTTCCTGCTGAATATGAGTGGCAATTGTTTCATTGCGGAATAGCACTTGAATGTGGATTGTTGAATGCCAAAAGAGCCTATAGCATTCTTGTTTGTGGATTAGTTCGTAGTTAACCTATGACAATTCCAATTGATGCAATGTTTACTAACCAGGAACTGCGTGGTCAGAAATGTATTATATGCTTGGAATAAGTTGAATACTTAAAAGTTCTGCATTTTCTAACGCCAAGAAGGTAATCCTGTTATGCCTTGTTCGCTATTTACGTTAACATTTACAAATGTAAAACTGAATGATATTTTCACATTGCAAAAGAAAACACTGTTTTCAGCCAAAATCTTCACTTTTAAATTTTAATAAGCATAAAAAAGTTCATGATACATGAAACAGTGATTAACAATTAGTTACTTTTGGCATCTTTAATTCTCCAACTTAAATTTTTGTTGTCTGCAATGAAGAAAATTTTTGTGCAAGACAAAATTCTACGTTACTTAAAAGATTGTGCAGCTTAGAATCAGAAACTGTGTAATAACAAAATAGATTTTGTACAAGTTAAAATTCCTGCATTCATGAAAGAGTTTAAAAAAATTGTTGATCACGATTTCGCAATTTAATTTTTATCAGTATTGTTGAAAGAGATTTTACTATTGGTAAAACTTAAAATTTCTGTAACTTACATTTTATTCAACAAACTTTTTACAAGTAAAAATTTTCAAGAAATTTTCTTGTCTACATTTATGAAGCAGTTTTAAACTTTTGTTCGAATGGCGAAACACTTTAACACTTTAATTACTCATGTTTTAGCTTTTGTATTATGTATTTTGTTTCTGTATTAGCACTGGTGAAAGAATTCTGTGCTACAAACATTTTATAACAAGGTTTCAACAAGAAATTTTGTTGTTCGCATTCAAAACTTTTGGTACAACTTAGAGATTACGTTTATTTTTATATTACATCTTTGATGTAGAAAAAAAAATTGTTGTTACGAAGTTGTGAATACATATTATTTGTAAATTAAAAAAAATAAAACAGCTTTTCTAAAATAAAAAATACGTTGGCAGGCCTACAGGCTGAGGTAGATCACGAAGTTTTTTTATTTTCAAAAATTCAATTCTCGCCTTGTATGGGCGTTATCGAGGAACCATTTATTGATTTGTAGATATTTATTCATCAAGAGCTTTTCAATGATACACCCACAAGGCGTGGTTTTAAAAATTTTGAATTTCCACCCCCATCCCAACCTCTGAATCGTTGGTGCCACCGTAAACTTCATAGGAAGTACTATAATTTATGCAAACAAAGTTTCCCTCTAAACTCCATAGGGGCTGATATATATATATTTTTTAAATTTAACTTCCCTCCCCCGATCACGCCCTTGGGCCGATTTTTCTCATTAAAAAACTTAGCCGAGCAATTAAGCCTATAAATAACATAATAAAATTTAGTTCACGCTGTGGAAAATGGATTTTTATAGTACCCCATTTTGTAATATTTTCGCAATCTACTAGAGATGTTGTAACTTCATGCCAAATTTCATCTTACTAGCTCCAGTGGTTTAAGCTCTCTCTTGTATACAACAATGGGTTTAGCGGCCATTTTTGATCCAAGATGACGACTTTTTCAAAATGTCGGATTTTTTCCTTTACCTACTCATGGTTTTACACCTTCATACCAAATTTGGTGTTTCTAGCTCCAGTAGATTGGCTTGTGAATTTATATGGATGAGTCAGTATATGGATATATATATTTTCAAAATTTCAACCCCTTCGCCCGACCACCCCCTTGGGCTGATCTCTCTCATTAACGAACTTATCCGAGCTATTAAGCCTAGAAATAAGATATTAAAATTTGCTTCAAACATCTTCAAAATTATGGCCGCTAGCGTGTTAATATATCTATATAGAGAGATAGATAGATATCGTACCGATCTCAATAGGTAGATTTTTCTTGGAAATCTACCTAAAAGTGAAACACAGAAAAACTTTTTAAAACAAAAAAACTGAAAGCTTTTCGTAAAACTAATAAAAATTGTAAACAAAAACAAAACACTTTTGAAAAAAAACCAGAAAAAAGACTTTTTGTCACACTAAACCAGAAACAGAAAATACGTTTTGTCAAACTAAAAGAAAACCAGAAAAGCTTTTCGTAAAACTAAATATAAAAAAAACTTTTTGTTAAACTAAAAATAAACAACTTTTTTTAAAATTGAAAATAAAGTACTTTTTGTAAAACAAGAAACTGAAGGAAGTTTTTGTAAAAGATAAAACGGAAAACACTTTCTGTAATCACAAAAACGGTAAAAAAAACTCGTATAACAGCACAAACAAAAAACAAAAAATACTTCCTTATAAACCAAAAACGGTAAAAAAACTCGTATAACAGCACAAACAAAAAACAAAAAGTACTTCTTTATAAAACAAAAACGGTAAAGCCTTTTTTGTTAAAACGGAAACAGAAAAACTTGTTTGTAAAACAAAAATGAAAAAAAACTTTTGTAAAAAAATGAGAAATTCTTTTGTAAACCCAAAAACCGTTAAAATAACTTTTGTAACAGAAAAAACAAAAATCGAGAGAATTTTTTGTTAAACATAAACGGCAAAGACTTTTTTTGAAAACAAAAACTTTTTTTAAAACAAAAGCGAAAAAACTGATTTGTAAAAGTAAAAAAGAAAAATGGAAAATCTTTTTTGTAAAATTATAATCACGATACGGAAATCATTTTGTAAAACAAAAAGAAAACTGTTTTGTAAAACTAAATACAAAAAGCAAGAACGGAAAATCTCTTTTGCAAAACAATAAACAAGAGACGGAAATATTTTTGTAAAATATAAACAAAAAAAGTCCTTTTTGTACAACTAAATACAAAAACGGAAAAATCTTGTAGAACTAAAAATCAAGAAACGGAAAAATTTATTTGCTAAACTAAAAAGAAAAACATGAAAAAAATATGAACGACATTTTGTACAGTGTGAACAAAAACGAAACAGCTTTTTGTTCAACTAAAAGTCAATGTTACAAACTGAGATTGACCTTTTCTTTGTATAAACTTGGAAAACAAAAAATGTTAACTAAACACTTTTAAAAGTAAACTAAACTTGTAATAAACTTGTTCATAACGTTTTTGTGTAACTTCAGAATCACAAACCTTAAGAAAACCGAAATGAAATTTCTTGTTCGTGACATTTACATTTCTTTATGAAACAACATGTATAGATATGTACAATAAAGTTTCTTCTGCAACAAAATTTTTCATTGTAAATTGAAACTTAGCAATGTTACATATTTCGTTCGCAAAAATCAACTAGGTTGAATCTTTAGATTCAGTGTCACTTACATTATTTTAATATGTAGTAGGTCTTGGGGAAAATCTTAGTTCTTTGTACATATTTCATTCCAAATACAAATCAACCTAAGTCGATATTCAATAACTTTGGTCTTTGACCGAAATCATATAATGCAATCTATAACGTTAACGCCAATATCTAGTGCAGAGCCGTTTCTTCGTTTGTCCTCTTAAGCAAATACACGTGCTTTAAATAATCATACCTCTGTAAATTATACAACACTTCAGAGTATGGATGCAATGACAAAAGTCTAATAGAAATGGTAAAAGTAGGTATTGGATCCATATTAACGTAAAATTCCTTATAATATTTTTTTAAATAATTCAATCTTTTACCCTATAAGATATGCACTCCCCAATTTAACACGAGTGAATTACAAGAGATCTGTGGGATAAAGTTGGGTGCGCTCTCTAAGAATGCTTAGTCCTTTATGAATTGTAAATCGTTATCCTGCGTCATATTCAATGCATCATGGCAGAGGGGTATCTCGGGAGGCATATCAAACTTGGTCTGAGTCAACATTCACCCTAAATTATACTTCTCGTCCGATGTGTGTTTTCTTTCCCTTAGATATGCAATCCATCTTGGTAGCTGCGTACCACGGGACACATACTCGCCTTGGTCCAAGGCAACATTCATTCTATTATATATTTAAGTTCAATATGTTTTATTTCCAAAATTGTATCCCCCTCGGAGATATTCAACCACCATAGTGTGGATGTAACGAGGGTGGTCTACCAGGGTGCGTGTTCCAGGATGACATTACATCTAATATTTAGTCTGGGTGTACTATGCTTTGATTTAAAAGATCATTTGTTCTTTTCTGATATACAATTAATTCGTCATCATATGGATGTTCAATGGAAGAATGTACCAGTCTTCTTCCAAGAGGGGTCTGACAAGGTAATCTGAATTCTGCCGATTTTGATCTTAGCTTTTATCATATAGGTGCTCTTTGTTTTTTCTTAAACTGTGTCACACTTATCGATATTCATTCATTCTAGTTTTTGAGCAAAAAACACAAAGTAGGAGTAAAAATCAATATTACTTCCTGCTTAGGTGTGACAATCTTTTTGTTATTCTATAGAAAAGCTTTCCATTGGTCGTACTAAGACGGTTTTGTTCAGACTTATTTAGCATGAACTTACCAAATCAAGTCTTGGTTGAATTGAGTTAATTTTTTACTTTAGGTATCTAACACTCAGGCAGAACCTTGGTTACACCAATGACCTTAAATCCAGTAGTATGGTATCTCGTCAATGATGTTCTACTGAATTTTGGTATCATACATTCGTACGCATTTGGAAAATATTCCCTTAATGTTGGGTGTTACGAGATAAATAGACTTTGAAAGTTATAAGGGAAAGGAGGGGTCTCAAAAGATCATCGGATGATTATTCTTTCGTTTCAATAAACTACACAAGTGTCTCTTCTCAAAACCTTGTATTTTCAAGGAGTCTAAAGATAGGGTTGACTACGGTATAGGAAGGAATCTTTCACATCAGCTAGTTTTCCATTAAAAAGATTAACTTTCAAGGTAGTGCTTCGAAGGCTCTGGTTGTTGTCATTAATACTGTGACGTCACCCTTGAGTTTTATTTTGGACGTATTCTTGAGATTAGTTACTAAAATGGGTTCTAATCAACAGTAATTTTGGTAGTATAGTGTTTTGGAAGAAATCATAAGGCAGTAATATTCGTGCCAGTTGTCAAACATTTATTTGCAATATGTCTTTGAATCAATGAACAGTTGTAGCATGTGTACAAAAGAAATTACTCTCGCGAGAGACCTGCCGTCCCAAAACTTGAGTATCTTCTCAATATGCTGCTTTTCCCTTTCTTAAAGTTAAGTTCATGAAAGATGCAAAAAGAGATGATAGAAAACAGAAAGACCTCTAAGAAAAAAAAGAAAACAAAGTGTCAAATCTGCCTGGGTAATTACTTACACGACGGATGCCATGGTGTCCAGCAGGGCGATAGGTGTATACGGAAGTGTCCCCATACTCCAAAGGAACTACTATTTAAACACCACTGATCTTGATTTGCACATGATAATTTGTGCTTAAAGCACCAAAATTAGTCTGCGGCCAAAACAACACAGATGGCTATTAAACTGTAATTAGAAGTTTTCCTGTGTTGTTTTCGCCCCACTCAGATATATTGCACTCACTCAATGATTATTAAATGGTTGTTGGATCACAGTTTGTTTATCACTTCACAACGTTGAACTCGGCACGTATGACAATTCTTGTTATCTTTGTTTCTTCTTTTACAATAAATCCTGTGGATATGACAATGTTAAGGTTTTATATGAACTGGCCAACTTGTCCTATGATTCGGGTAAGTGGACTCCGTTCAAGGGGGCGCTTTCTAACTACCTGACTTCCAGTAAACACTATAGTTGATACAATATTATGGTGTTTTCTGACACTTGAATCTACAATATGGTAAAATAGTATATATAACTAAGAGTATGGAAGTTTTCTGCAGCCAGGACCATTTCAACATTCTTGTAGTAGCTAAGTATATTAGTTTACACTTGCAAATTAAATAATAAATATAAAATGAAATTCTGACCAGAACAATGTACCTCAAAGCTGGCAATCTAAGTCAATTGGATCCCTCCTCAGTCAAACTTGGCTAATGGTCAGATACCCTCTATTTAGGTAGCGTATAGCATTACCTCAGCTATAGTGTTTAAAAGACAGGGTATTATTACAATCCTTGTCTAACCCTAACAAATTTTACGTAAGCCAAAGTGTTCTGCTAGTCTAAATTACAAAATGATGTGACGTTTTCAAGTGGTAGATTAATATTTTATCTGAAGTCAGTTTCTCGGTACTAGATTTAAGTTTGGAGCTCTAGCCTGCGCTACAAGGTAACTCTATAGTCCGTATAAACCATGGAAAACTATGGCGGTTTCAAATACTCTAATATGTGATATTAGCTGACATATAAAGTGATTGTATATAGTACTTTATCTCTGTAGTGTAAAGACATTAGAGTGATTGTACATAGTACTTTATCTCTGTAGTGTAAAGACATTAGAGTGATTGTACTATCATGGCCAAAATTATGTTCACATGACTTTGTTATACACGATTTTTCTCTAAGCCTACAAGATAGGCCACCCAACTAACGTTGAGTCGGCAGTGTGTGATTCTGAGAAAGTGTGGGTGAGCGAGCAAGCGTTGGAATTTTCTTTTCTTTAACAGAAAACATTATCACATGTCCTGGGTTCTGAAAAATATATTTATGATTTCTTGTAGTATGTAGCAAATAATGAAAAACTTAAGAGAGTCCCATTTCAAACAATAAAATGGGAAACCTAACGCCATTTTTATTTTAGATGGGCCACTAGTTGAAGGGTACTGAAAAGTTTAATTCAAATTGTCCAATAGAAAAGATCCTTACCGAACATGGAGAAACAAAAATGAACTTTAAAACACATGGTTTCTTTCTTTTTTCTTTCTTAATGAATTCCATAGAACACTAACGTTATGCATGAAAAACAAGAGAAAAGGTCTGTTTCTATCAGTTCTTAAAAATAGGTACGATGCACGATATTTATGCTTGATAATTTCTGATATTATGTTGTTATTTACGTTATTTTGTATGGGCGTGCCTATGATATTGTGTGTGCGTGCATGTGATAAACATCGAAACGAGTATGCTTTCTTCCGAGCACCGTACTTTAGTTGGTAGAACGTTGGTTTCGTATTCGGGAGGACCTCGGTTCGGTACCAGGGGCTGACTGTCCTGACTTAGGTTTTCCCAGTGTTTTCCTCAGTCACGTCAGGCATATACCGGGATGGTACACTTCGCATCAAAAATATTGCGACAGCGAATGCCGTGCAGCTAGGTAACCCAAATGGCACCTTCTTATCCCATAATCGTTTCCAGTAAACAGACTGGAAAACTTTCTCCTTCCTTCGTCTCGCTCATACTAAAATCAAATAGACATGTATTAGTATCGGTAAAATGTAAGCAAGACGAATCAATATACATAAGTTGATCAAGGGAGAAATTTAAACATACAATGAAACATTGAAACCGATGGATGTCTGTAAGACAGAGGCAGAGAAATAAGAGAGAGAGAGAGTGAGAAAGAGAGAAGGGGAAATAGAAGAAGAAGTACAGATAAAAAATATGGAATTTAAACGTAGTAAAAAATATTAAGCTCAGTTCCCACAAATCAAATCTAACAGCAAGAGAGAAGTGAAATTATATTTTTGCAGGGTTATTCGAATATATAAAGGGTGCTTCAAAAATTCATTAAATCACTTTCAAAATGGAGACCAAACTTGATGGTCAGATTAAATACTTATGATTTCCAGTGAAACTCCAGAGTTTTGATACACATCTAGGATAATGTCAAATGTGTAACACACATTGTTTGTTTGCGCGGGGTTAATCTGCAAATTCGGTGGGGTTTATTAAACATATTGGTTCGGAATACTTTGTAATAAAGGATGCTGCCAGGATTTTCAGATTGGGGGCGTCAAGTCAAAATTGGGAGGGTGGACGTAGAATTTTGCACAGTTTCTATCAACGTTTGTCCACAATATGTTGAAGTTGGGGGTAGTCTCGAGGATTTGGGCTGACATCCCCTACAGGAGCCGTGGTCTAGCGGAATCACTGATTGTAAAAAACATTAGATACTGTAGGCCATGCTGACCCATTGATTCGATTTATACTTGATAACCCGTAGGATGAAGGAGAGATTTTAATTATTTCATTCCGTTTGAACAATGCTTCTTTAAGGGGTGACCAGGACCGGAGATGTGACCCCGAGAACAAGAAAAATACGACGCCGAAATTCCCACTTAAATAGGGTTTCCAGACCGGGTCAATCGGGTTACCGGGTCATCGAAAGTGGCCCGAAATTGGCTCTGGAAGACGCACAAAAGGAGAGAGTGTGTGTAAAGTAAGAGAAAAATAAAGATAAATAGATAGAGAGATGAAGAAGAGAAAGACGCAGCAAAGATATGATAACAATACACCAACAAAGAGAGGAAGAGAAAGAGACCAATGAAAAGCATGAAAATTACATTATCATTATGCTAAACAGCACACGCACTGTTTACTCGGATTCTGACCAGTGATGCTTCGTAGGTTCTCCATAACCCGCAGATAAATCTGTTTGAATACTTCAGTGTATGCGAAAAAGAAACTGGCTGGTGGGGAATCGAACCCAGGTTTTCAAATTAGAAGTCCCGCACGCTAGCGATACTCCACACTTGGCTGTACCCAAAACTTGCTTAACAAATGTTATAGGAGTTTCTTTCTAAGAATAATAACATGAACAGTGCATATTTCTGATCAATGACGTGTTGTTAACTTTCCTCGTAACCCCCTGAGACTTGATTTGAACTTTCCCAACCAACATTCGCAAAGCGTCTTCCTTGCTATAGTGAATCAATTGCTCCACTCCACAGTCGGAAATATTCTCCGTTTTGTATGAGAAGAGATGATTAGATTATTCACGATTGCTTTGTAAAAAAATCTTTGGCTTGAACAGGATTTGAACCCATGTTAGTATGCTTTCGGACTGTAACGTCCAGCGCGTTTCCCCTACTCCATTCTGCCAACGAGCTCAATACCTATGAATAACTAAGTTCAAAGGCGAGGAAAATGTAAAATTAAGTATATGTGTTTCATTTTGTCTGTATGTATTGTGTGGTAAGTAAATACATGTGAATGTATGTCCTTTTTGCCATGACAAATTATGAAATGAATATATTATGGCAGTTTTACGAACAAACCCAGTTTAGGATAAGTATGGCCACATTAAGATACGATCATTTATTGTCGTTTATTTTAACGTAAACCAGCCTGAACGAATCTAACATCACCAAAAGAAAATTGTCATTAGTAAATCCAGAAGTTAAAACTTCAATTAAAAGTTCTAATATACTTCGTGCAATGTGATAAGTTCAACGTAACACAAATTTTAACTTTTGACAGATTGTATTTTAAGTATAATATCGCGCAATCTAAGCCTATTTTGATTTAACCAGTTTCAAAATATCCTGTTCAATTTTTGTGATACATTTTCAGTCACAAGTTAGGCACCCATCGTCCCCATGCCTGGCGCTCTACGGTGCACTCAGCCTCCTATCAAACTGAGTACCAGAGTGCTCTTAGTACTCCTGGGCACCTTGGGAAGGTAAAGTCAGTCGAGCGTGGGACTGACCATTCCACCGCACTTCGTACCGTAGGTCGAGATGTGGAGCGCTACCTCCACATCCCCATGCGCCGTTCACGGAGCGTGCGAATCGAACAGGGGATAGCTTTATCTTTACCGTTATTCATTCTTGTAACTGAGAAACAGACAGGTAAAAGCGAAAGTTTTCCAGATATTTCCATGAAATTTGCTACAATTGCTCACAAAACCCACTTTCGACACTATAAAAATAATTTTGCGAAACAAAATTTTACCCCTCTTTTGGTGGTCCAAACTGAAAAGTTAAGTAGATCGAGATCGAGAGATGCTACAATATTTTATAGACATAATACAGCCTTCAC
>JAGDQP010044401.1:0-15917 GCA_022664845.1 Lepisma saccharinum
TCATATAGAATATCTCAAATTTTAATCAACTATCAAAAATAAATAAAAACACAGTATTTTCGTTCGCTTTGTCTTATTCAACGGTATGCTCTAAGATAATACCATATTATTTACATTTGTTCTTTTGTAGTTAGAGGCGCTGACGTAACGAAAGTGAACATAATGTCGCCACAAGCGATAAGTAAACATGGAAACCATGTTCTCCAGATATCACACTTCTTGATTCTTTGTGTAAGGGTTGGGGTGGGGTGAAGACTGATGTATATGGCGGAAATGTACTCAACATAGACAGGTCTTTCCTCCCCCCCCCAAAGTCTCGACAACACCCCCAATTTTAAAATATTTGCTGTGAAAAATCGATAGAAACCGTAGAAAATTTCACTTACACCCTCCCAATTTTGACTTTACACACCCAAACTGAAAATCCTGGCGGAAACCCTGCTGACCCGTAACCTAGGAAACTGTATGGACTGGCCAACCGAGTCACCAGACGAAAAATTATCGCGTCTAATAGAGTGGTCAATCAGGATATGAAAACAGAAAGATGTCCGGGGTCTTGTGTAGAACATAAAAACCGTTGCCTTAACTATGTGTGTGTTTTTTTAATATAATAAAGCGTAGTGTACAATCCTTGTCAGATATTTTTTTTCATTAACTTAAGTAATGGTTGCTTTCTTAGAAAAATAATGTACTGTTATTCTTTCTGAACCGAATATTAGCTAAAATGTTTTAACGAGAAAAACGCCAAGTTACCCACATGAATATACCACAAAATCATTCAGAAAATGCTTTTAAAAAACAGGGGGGGGAGGATGAATACCATTATCATAAAACAATGAATGAAAGCTTTCATGAAACCAAAACCCTGAACTGAATCTGCCACCATTACGACCGTTGACCTGAAGCATTGTTTTGTATTAATTTTCACGTAACGCAATAAAAACAATTGCCTATCACCTTTGGGCGTTTAAAAATAATAATTTATAACTCATTGACGCTTCATTCAACGAAAAAGTCTGCACCAGACCTCAAAAACTGGCTAAACAACTTTTAAGATAGCTTTGGGGGACCTTCCGAACAGATATATTTATAAACGTGTCACGTAGGGGGGTAGTATTGATGACTTGTGTGCGTATGTTACTATCATCTAACCTAAAGCAAATTGTTGGTACGTAACGAATGAATTATTGTATAGGCACGAATATTGTCTTGCCGTGAGGATAATGATGCTATACATATCTCTTCGCTGTTCATATTTATTTTCTAGGGATGTGCAATACACGTTCACACCGTGCAGTAAAAAATCGGGCAGGTATCTTCTTCATAAGCACATTTGTCATCTTGAACAAATCCGTATAGAATTGCCTTCTATAATTGTTGAAGCCATGAGATGCAAAAACAGCACAAGTCCAGTTTTTGACACCATATGCGAAACAACACAAACTTCTTGTGTCCTAGTATCCTAAAATAGTTTTGGTTGTTACGTTTTGTAGCTACATAAGAAAATATTGCTTTTCCCAAGCACAAAAAGTGCTTAATGGACTTGTTCTGTTTTGCCTCTTATGGCTTCAATTTGTGTTTCAGGAACATTAACTCTTCACAGTGTATTAAATATAAAGAAAGTGTATGAACTTGGAACTAAATGAAGCAAGAATAAATTTGATGTATAAAGGCGGGCCCGATGACATTATCCTGAAGTGCGTATAGTACAGTGGAACTAGAGTGAATTTTTCAGTGGAAAAAAGTAACCAAATAAAAGTACCTATCAGATTTAAGTGGCAAATACCAGCTGATTTTACGCCCCTTATCGTTTTATATACATTATTCACAACACAAGTACAAATTAACAGACAAAGAAGTTTCCAGACAATAGCAGCTTTAGTGTTCGAATTTAGGGATGGTCAACCGAATCTGGACACAGATTCGGGCTTTGATTCCACTTACCCGGATTCTGGTTTCAGTTATAAAGATCAGCATCCTGTTTTATTCGGATATCCAATCTCCTATCCAGATCCAGGTTTCGGATATCAGTATCTCGCATCGAAATCTAGATCCTGGTTTTAGATATTCGTATATCGTATTCCAATCCGGATTCTGGTTTCGGATATCTAGATTTCGAATTCACATCCAAACCCTAGTTTTGGATATCCAATTCATGTATCCAGATCCGAGTCCTGGTTTTGGATATTCAGATTTCGGATTCTGGTCTCGGATATCTGTATCTAGTATGCACAGCCGGATTCTGGTTTCGGATGTCTAGATCTAGTATCTAGATCTGAATTCAGTTTTCGGATATCTAAATTTCGTATTCACATCCGTATCCTGGTTTTTGTATATCTGGATCTCGCATCTAAATCCGGCTCCTGGTTTCGGATATTACGATAACTTATTCACATCCGCATTCGGATTTCGAATATCCGAATCTCGGATTCTAGTGTTTCCACGAGACGAGACAGAGCTCTTGTAATGCAAAGTATACATTTTTTTCAAGACAAGACATTTTCGAGACGAGACAGCCTAAATCTCATCTCGTCGGCAATATCAGATCCGGATCCTTGTTTTAGGTATCCGGATACTGGTTTCGAATAACCATATCCAGAACCGCATCATGATTTCAGATATCTCTATCTCGTATATCCAGATCCATATTCCGGTTTCGGATATTTGAATTTCGAACTCACATCCATATCCTAGTTTTGGATATCCGGATCTCGTATTCACATCCGTATTCTCGTTTTGGGTATCCAAATCTTGAGATTCGGATCCTGGTTTTGGTTACCCAGGTCGGGATTTTGGATTTGGATATAAAGATCTATAGATCCTGAACTATTAATAGGAAGTAGTATTGAGGACTGAAAAGAATGCTGAGAGCAACTTCTCGATAGTATCCAGAAACTCTTCGGCCAGCACAACGTCAAGAAAATGTGTGGATACAATCTCATAGTCAATGACACTCTAGTATAGGCAAATTAGGACCCGAGACGGAAAAAATTATTAGAAAGCTAATTTTTGTTTTAATTCATTCTTTGGACCCCCCTGAGCCTCTAGAGAAAAATCCCAAAAAATCACAGCTGGGCAACCACCTAAAATGACGTCATCAATATGGCGGCTACGCGACCACATCCATTTACGCTTAAACGGTAATATTTCATCACAGAACCCAGATATAAGCTTCGTTCTGGTGCCAAATTGAAGATAAAGCATGTTTCAAGTGATTTGAGTTATAACTGCCCCCATGCGTTGTCGACACTTTTAAATATAGCGGATAATATATTAAGAAAATAATTTTCTAAGTTTCACTATTTCTGTTTTATAGCGAATTACTATGAAACTACCAGAGATACGAAAAAACACTTCGAAATAAACGTTATAGAGTATAGTCTCACTTTTCGAACGGTACCTATATTGATTCTGTATCTTAAAAACTGAGGGAGCTAGGCCATTTTATGTAGCGCAAGGTATTGAACTGTGAGAATTTAGGTGCAATGAACTAAGTGACACGGGAAAAGGCAAGTTAGACCAAATTGTGACTCGAAACGGAAATAATTATTAGAAAACTGAGTCCTTCTGAAATACGTTCCTTAGGTCCCCCTGTACTTCCCCTACAAAATCCTGGATGGGGACCACCCTTAAATTAAAAAAAAATCCCGTCATCTTGGATTATTAAAGAATGTCATAAGTCAGCAATGGACAATCATATGGACGTGTTGTTGGTGCCAAACGTTTGTTTCTTCAAAAGAACCAATTACTATAAATAAAAGTTTAAAATAGACAGTTGATATAATTTTATTAACATATTAGTACATAAAAAATAAGAGCGTATACGTAAACAGGTAGTTTTCAATATGTCTGACAATATTGCGTTTTTCATTAAACTCGTCTTCGCTTTACATAATCTTCTCTGGTGGAGGCGCTGGTACGTTTGGTTCGAAATGATCTTCTGTTTCGCAGTTGCCTTCGATATCGTCTTCACCTTCGGAATCCGGAATATTCCGATTGAAGCAGGATTGTCCCGTACATTCGCTGCACATAGTAGTACATGTCAGCCCGCTTCTCTTGCACTCACAATTTCGGGAACAGTCCCCTTTGCGTTTCGGTTGTTGAATATTTCAACAACTTTCTGCAGCTCACGGTCATTTTGTAGCTTGTTGAAGCCTGAAAGTGGACCTCTTTGGTGGTGTCGCATCCCATAAAAACGTGTAGGGAAAGTAGGTGTTTAGTCATGTTACCAAGACCTTCGTGTAATTCTCTGCTGCAGTAAACTTTTCTGTCGGTGGTGGTATTTCCCGGAACTAACATGCACACGGCACATTGGGGTTGCGTCAAGGCAGGAATGAGTACGAGTAGGTCTGAGTCCGCGCCAACTACAACAGCTGATCGTCCTGCCACCGCTTCTGTTAACGCCGTTGAAACAACCAACACATCCGCGTCACTAGGGGGTCTGAGGAACGGAGAACTTTGCTTTCGTGAATTCTGTGGTAAGGTCCAAAAAACTTTGTTTGTTCTCAACGTTCGACAAGAATTGCTCTTGTGAAATTGTCACTGCGTTGGATGGAGTTACATCAACCCTCACAGATGATTTCTCTACAGCTCGTCGTATATGCATTGCATCTTTCGTACTTGGTTCATATCCGTCCAATACTACGATGGCATTTCCTCCGTAATTTCGGTTGACGTACTCCAAGTAGGCATTGCAAACATCACCGTACGTTGCTGGATGGGGCCAATGTACTCTGTGCAAAAGATCCCCACCGTCGAGAACATAGCTTGGGTTTTCAGGCAATTTATTGCTAATTTTGCACAACTTGTCGATTACTTGAATAATCTTCCATTTTATTCCCGCTCGAAGACCAACGTCGTCGAACAAAGACTGAGGGTATGGTGCCAATTAATGCTGTAGACAGTCTTCAAGGTCACCTGTACTTCTCATAACACACGCGATGCGGTGAAACAGTTGGTTAGGGTTCACAACTACAGGATTCTTATCAATTGTTATAGTCTTTACCATAGCGGCCAGTGTGAACACTTGCGTCCCCCTCTTCAAAGTAAGAGTTGCAAATGATTTTTTCACAGTTCTTCTGACAGCATTTTCGCCTATCTCCTCCGCAGACTCACAATTAACTCTGTTATCGGTAACGATTCCTGAAGACCGAGAAATGAGGTCTTCGGATTTGTTGAAGGGCGAATGTTGATTCAGCCAAGCTACAAATTCTTCAAATCACTGGTATCTTTGGTCTGCCACGATATTGAAAAAGAAATGCTGGTCGGAGTATTCACCTGTCACTTTGGCGAAAGCTTCCACTGCTTCCGTCACCTGGAGACTTCCCGGCATGGTGCAAATCCAACGTGCTACGACGCTATCAGACATTTTTCGGCATTGTGTCAAGCCACCAGTGATCTTCATAGACCGCATTAAGACCTGCTTAATGGTCATGTCCGTCCAAACGACCAAAACGTATCCGATCGCCGAATTGTATAATAACCCTTACTGGCGAAATGTTCAAACACTTGGTCCGACAAAGTAATCTTCAGTTTATACATATTTTGGAGGTAGAGTTGGGCCGACTTGGCGTAATGAACATAGCCAGCTGCATGGAGATGGGCTAACATGCGTTGTACGGAGAAGAGATGAAGGTTCCAGTCGCCTGTTCTTTCCGCTCTCACGAAGTCATGAATTACAGAAACTTGCTTGAAATACTGCAGCCATAATTTGTGCATTTTTGCTGTATCCAGCCATACTGCAACAAGCTGTGCTGCTTGTTTCTTCTAATGTCTTAATTGCACTGGATACAGCAGTCAGTACAGGTTCGACTTTGGATAGAAGGGATTCTTCGGAGGATGACAAGTTTAACACCTCGTTGTGCATAAGAGTCTGGACATCAGATCTGATCAAAAATCCTTCTTCATCACAACACTCCAAAATCAAAAGAGCAATGGCTGCCTCAGACAGAGAATGAGCTCGTAATGCTCTTGCATAAGCATGCCCATCAGCCATGTGGACAACAGCGTTCTTGGCAAATACCTCACTCCACATTTCTTCCATACCACTGCCACCCATAATTTTACCAACCGCACCCATGTAACTCATGAGCAGATGAAATCCACCTAATCTCACGATTACCTTTGATAGCTCATCATTTTGGTCCGCCTGGGAGACTATATCCATCCATGGCTTTAATGAAAAGCGGCTGATCGAACGTCACAATACATTTTTGTTGCAGCTTCCTGCATTCTTCAGCTGTGAAACACAGACATGTGTTAATTGAGGTGGGGTTCGATGGTTGAAGATTGACGAAGGGCAAGGGTATCACTGCTGACTTCTCGTAAGATCTTTTCCCAGCGGCATTCTCCATGAAACAGCTCCATCCCGTATGAGGTTCTTCGGCTGACTTGGGACCCGCCATCCAAATCCATTGGTATGTGGTTCCGAATTCACATCTATCGGGCGCAATTTCGGTCTTCCATTACAAGGTATTTCAATCTATGGTTTTTAGGACGATCGTGAATGACGATTGGGATGAGACCAAACTTTCCAACAACAGTTGCCGTTGGTTGGATCTTCGGTTGTGGAACACGAGAATTCGTCTGAACAGCTGAAGAAGGAGTCACACACTGCACTCCTCCCATCACATGAAAAGTTCCATGTCCGTCCACAGTTCGAGTATTGTGATCTGCATTGTCGAAGACAAATTGAACAAATCCATTGTCCTGAACGTCACTTGAAGTGTTCATTGTCACGGAAGTTTCATACTTGCAGATCTGACTGTAGGAAACTGAGCAGCCTAAATTATGTAGAAGGTTAATTAAATGCCTTGATCGGAAACACCTATGGAGAAACACTCCAATTCCAACCTGCACAGCTGACACGAAAGAACGTGGACGCACCGAAGAAATGATAGAGTGCGCAACACTCAGCACTTTATGTTTGTATGGTTGATCTTTTACTCTTTTCATTAAACCAGAAAGCAGATGAGTAAGCATCTCACCTACTTGATTTTCTCCCCCTTTCAATATTTATTCGTACGTTGGATATGCCGAACAATCATAAACTTGAGATCTTATCTCTTCTTGTAGGATGGTGATAGCCGCGTCTAGAATTCTTTTCTTTTCTTCTATAGGGTCTTTTTTTTCGACTGGCGTACCAATTGTCCGTTAAAATCCTCGATGCAACGGGCCTAAAAGAAACAACAGTCCCGAAACTTTGCATGCTGGGTGACATCAGAACGGTATTGCCGTTGTGTGCTGATAAAAGCTTCCGCAGACGCTTTTCACTGTACAACTTGTCACTATCGGTACTTAACTTTAAGACCATCTCCATAAGGTCAGACAGCAGGTACTGGCAGTCATCGTTGTTCTCCAGGAAGTTGCATAATTTATTGAACGCCTCTAACTTGGACTCGTCTACAGGTCCGACGACGACATTTTCAAAAGACTCGCATGGCATACTTGAACCAACGATTGAAAATCGTGCATCAGAGTTTTTATGATATTGCACATCAACCGCAATCTGGTCACATTTGCTATTAATGCGATTTAGAACTGTTTCCCCGGACTTGTCGCACCTCTTTACGCACATACTACGAATACTTGAAATTTTTGAGACACATTCCAGTTGGCATATTTTTGGGTAGCGATCTGGCTGCTTCTTGTAAGCTTCCTTATCTACCGTCTTCACGCAGTAGAGACAGCGCGTTTTAAAGTCGAAGGGCTGTTGGTCACTTCTGAGGAGGTGTTTTGATGCATTTCCTCCTCCAGGTGGAGACACGGGTACGTAATTCCTATGTCTGGTATAATGTTTTCTGCATTGTACATGCACTCGAACATGACTAACACCCTCGATTTTTCCCCAAATACCATATTTTCCCTTCATACTGAGATTTCTCACAGTCTCTAAACCTCTTCACACATTAACATTGTTATTATCCACCATACCGCCTTCACCGCAGAAAATGCACTTTTCTTTAAAAAAAAAATAGCACCAGGACGGCAAGTTTGCAATTTGAGACTTTTTATAACTGCAACAAAGGCGGCGCGAGGGCAAAGCTGACCGGCAACAACGATTTGCATATTGCTTTCCAACATTTGTACATTTATTTATTTTCTTTTTTGACAATCCTATTTTTCGTTTTAAAATTATTTCCCCGTGTCACTTGCAAGGTTAGTTCAGTGAACCTAAATTCTCACAGTTCAACACCTTGCGCTACATAAAATGGCCTAGCTCCCTCAGTTTTTAAGATACAGAAGCAATATAGGTACCGTTGAAAAGGTGAGACTCTACTCTATAACGTTTATTTCGAAGTGTTTTTTCGTATCTCTGGTAGTTTCATAGTAATACGCTATAAAACAGAAATAATGAAACTTAGAAAATTAATATCTTAATATATTATCCGCCATATTTAAAAGTGTCGACAACGCATGGGGGCAGTTATAACTCAAATCACTTGAAACATGCTTTACCTTCAATTTGGCACCAGAACGAAGCTTATATCTGGGTTCTGTGATGAAATATTACCGTTTAAGTGTAAATGGATGTGGTCGTGTAGCCGCCATATTGACGACGTCATTTTAGGTGGTTGCCCAGCTGTGATTTTTTGGGATTTTTCTCTGGAGGCTCAGGGGGGTCCAAAGAATGCATTAAAACAAAAATTAGCTTTCTAATATTTTTTTCCGTCTCGGGCCACTTTAAGGCCTAATTTGCCTATACTACTCAGTTTTAAAGTTCCAAAGAGATTAAAAGTCTTTAAAAATACTTATTTTTGTACTTGTTTTACCGATGTCAACAAGAAAAAGACAAATCTGCTGGCATAAACTATAATTTCTCTCAACAGTCTATTATTCTACGACTAAAAATAATAGCTTTGTAAAAAATTGAAATATAAAATGTGATTCTCATCAGTATACATTAGAGCCTGCTAGAACCACAAACATATGATTAACGAAGAAATATCTGTTTTGAATCTGTTGTATGGTATCTTTTACTATTTATTCTTTAATGAAACATAATCATTAAAGTATTCGGATGAACTTTGGATACTCTCCCGGATACTATAATGGCCTAACCTAATCCAACCTGTAATATTTAATCAAAAGGTAACTAAGGCTAGCCTTTGAACTATTCTATGATGTTACCCAACCCTAACAGATTCTCATTAATTGAACTATCAAGGGGAAGGATCTAAAATCCATGCAAGCATTTTATACTAGAGTTCCTTCATATCAGGGATGGGTACATACTACATAGATCCGTATCCTTATAACCAAATACTATTGAAACCGGGTACCCGAATCCGAATCTTGGCTCCAAGGATCCATATTTTGGAACCGGGTACTCGGATTCGAATTTTGGAACGGAGAATCCGGATTCGGATCTTGCGAGCGGAGGATCCGGATTTGGATCTTGCGAGCGGAGGATCCGGATTCGGATCTTGCGAGCCGAGGATCCGGATTCGGATCTTGGAACAGTTATTGGTTCCTTTAGGATACAGTTCCACCCAGCTGTACTTTATAATATAAATTTTATTGTAGAAAAGGGTATAAGTAAAAATGTTTCGCTAATCATTGTTCCAGGAAGTTAAAAATACACTTTGACGTCTAATTTCTCTTGGTTAGGATGTACAATATATATAAAAAAGGACAAGTAATGTACATTACCTTTCATCTGCACTTAGTTTACACCATAATAGATACAGTAGCTCTAGACGAGAAAAGCTTACCTAGAAGAAAAGTTAGACATGATAAATATAGGAATTTTACTTAACAAAGCAAAAGTAATTTTATTATTATTTCAAAATGCAAAACACAACGTAAGTTAAAATCTGTAATCTTTCAGTACTTGCTTATTGAATAGTAGCGCTAATGGATGCGTGGACCACACACAGTTGCTAATTTTTAAAATCACAAATGGACATTAGGAAATAAAATGTTTAGATTTCAACCTTCTGTTTTACTGTTATTGTGCTGACATTTTAAAGGTAAACACCAATATGAACTATCTGACATTTAGACATTGTTTATTTTAGCTAAGAAATTAAAATAGCCGTATTAGAATACGCCTATGCAATTTACGAGTGTTCTAATTTCTCAGCTAAAATAATCAATGTTAAAATGTCAGGTAGGTGCAATTAATACACATTCAGAAGTTTTATTGGGACCGCTTTTCAAAAAATTCATTGTTGCTTATAATTTGTACAATATCTTTAAAAATATGAAAACACAGACACACTCGGCACCGTAGGTTGAAATGCCTCATGGGTTGAAAAATCTTAATTTCAAAATATCTTCCGATTTCTCTTAAATTTAATACCTGTGGGGGAGAGGGGGGGGGTCTTAAAAGTCGCGAAGCTTGATTGTGAACTAAAATGTTTCCAATTCCGAAATAGAAGATGGCAGTAGACCAAATTGCTTGATTTTTAAATACGAGGGTCATTTAATTCGAAGTGGCAACATAGTTGTGAAATGGAATGTAGTGAATCACTCACCTCAAGAAGCTTACAGTCCTTCGATGTAGTCTCCGCCTGCCTGTTGAACCCTTTGCCAGATGTCTGGTAACCTTTGAATACCTGTCAAAGCCCCACTTTGTGAGAGGGTGTTGACATTGCGCCCTAAGGCACGAACAGTGCTGGGAATGTCTGAAACGTTTGCCCCTGAGACGTTCTTTCATTTTTGGGAAAAGATCAAAATCGCAGGGGCTCATATACGGGGAATATGGCGGGTGCTCCAGTACCTCCCAACCCCATCGTCGCAACAGAGTCTGTACTGGATGGGCTGTATGACATCTGGCATTGTCGTGTAGAAAAATTGGTTCAGACTCCAGGAGGTGTGGACGTTTGCGCCGCAAACCACTTTATATCGGAAATTTGATGTGCGATCCAAATGCTGGTCGCAAATGGTGACTGAGGTATGAAGCATAGTATGCAGCATTCACGGTAACGCCCGGTGGAACTTGATGTGACAGGATAATGCCTTCGTGGTCGTATGACATTATCATCATCACCATCACGTTTGCTGGCTCTTGCCTAAGCGTTTTCGGTCGTGGCGATTCTGGATGGCACCATTCACTCTACTGACGTTTCAATTCAGGCTCGTAGAATCTTCCCCACGTTTCGTCACTTGCAATAATGCGGTGCAAGAAGTCATCACCTTCCTCATTGTAACGTTGAAGGTGTAGGCGCGCACATTCCTATATATGCCACTTTTGAACCTCGGTCAGAGCATAGGTCCGGAAGAAATGTTCAGCTCCTTCGCCAATTCACTACAAGTCCAGCGCCGATCACCGTCAAGCAGTGTCCGTAGTCTTGCAAGATGAATTTCGTCCATAGCCGTTCGCATATGCCCTCCACCGTGCATTTTGTCTGTTGACTGTCGTCCCGCCTGAAATGTTGCAACCCATCTCGCCACTGTCCGATAGGGTAGAGCAGCTTCACCACAGGCCTCTACTAATCCTCTGTGAATCGTCCTAGCATTTCGCCCTCGTGCCACCTGGAATTTGATAAACACAAGCTGTTCTGCACGCGTGAACATTGCGTTAGGGCGGTATTTCACAAACAATCACTTTAACACTGTCTACTCGCCTCGCACACCATAATATGGGACCGCAGCAGCGTTAAACTGACTCGTACACATCCACGGCACACACTACGTTCGTCATTTGTCTCCTGCCCACACGACACTCCAATCGTAGCAGTGTTGCCAGTTCGAGTTAAATGATATGATCCTCGTATATATATATATATATATTGTAAAATTTCTTATTAGGGGCCAAAGATAGCCCAGAAACCTTGAATTCCCAAATACTAGATGGTAGCAACCAGAAACAGCTTCATTTTATACATAAACTGAACAAAATTGAACTAAATGTGAAAACAATTTTCAAGTACAATTAAAATTGCACTGAAAAGCATTTCTTTAAAAAACAAATCTAGTCTGCAATCCTAAACTCTCGCCATATCTAAACGAGAGATCTTAAATTCCACGACACATTTTGTAAAATCTGATTATTAACATCTTACCACCTTATAGGAAGTCATGAACACCTTGGTTTCTAGCGCTATAGGCTTAACACTGCTAGTCCCTAGGAAACTAATTTTCTACTAATATAAAAATAATAATAATCGCCTAACCCATTCAAAGGGCTACCCCCTTTAAAGAAAATATTTTTATTTTTTAGTATAAGTATGAAGAAAACTCTAAAAATTTATTTGTAGGTAATGCTTAATTAATTTATTTTGTACTGAGGCTGTATTTTTGTAAGGCTATATAGAACAAATCAGTAAATCCATTGTGTTTCTTTAAAACAACATACATTTTAAACTACAGTTATTTATTTCCCAAAATAGCAACAAGATAATGCTTTTATACGAATACAACTACGGAGAAAATGGACTCTCTGACTAGAATTGTAATGCTGTATAAAGCGCGTGTTCCGGGAGAGTAATGTGGAATAGTTATACAATAGAAATGCTATCTAGTTGACTCACAGAATGTATCTAGGTTTTTTCTCCAACCGAGGATCCCTAAACCGAAAACATTATGTCAACAACTTGTGCCTTTTAGTAGACGCCAAAAGAGTATTGTTAAATGTATCTAAATCGCCCACACGTTAATCCATTTCTATAGTTCTTTCATATTAATAGAAATGATAAATTTAAAGAGATAACGATAAATGATAATAGAACGCGGAGATGTTTGGGACAGATATTATTTTTATGTTTTTATTGGAAATTATGACCTACGTCCGTCACGTTTGAAATATGATGTCTCGTGCTACAATAACATTTCCGTGGGAGAGGTGTGCATAAGGTAAGTCTTAGTTAATGTACCGTGCCAGTATTAGCTAAGTGAAGCTTTGGAAAACCTTCAGAAACTTTAGTCAAGATGGCCGCAAGCAGGACTCGAACCCGCGTGTCCCCTTAGTGCAGATACGAAGTGCACGATGCTAATCTCTGAATGATAGGAGCTGAGCGATTATGTTTTTTTTTTTTTTTTTTTTTAATATAACAATGTCTGAGCTTGTGAATAACGACAGGGAGTACATGAGAATTTAATACTGAACGTTCGCCTTTTTTGATTTTTCAAAATTATGGAAATACGAAAGACAATATGATTTTGGAAAGCAGGCGGGATATAGTTCTTATGGAACGCTCTGACACGAATGAATAATTAAAATAATAATAACAATAATAGCAACTCAATTCAAATTCATTTATTATTAAAGTAGATAGGGAATCCCCCCAAGGAAGTTCCAAAAGATCTGGAACAAAGGCCAGGAGAACATTCTGGATGCCTGGCCAAAAGTCCGTCCCGCAACCCCAGAGGTCTCTGACCGATGGAACACAGGGGCTTCTTGGAGTGCCGGAATTCCGGCAATCCAAGAATCTCTAGGGACATGCCTGCCCCAAGGCAAGGAGCTCAAAAATGAGCGTGATGTACCTTGAAAGTACACAACTTGGCTTGTGTAAAGGATACAAAGAGGCAGGGGTGGTATGCGGGTACCCCTAAATAAAAATAAATATTATTAAAGTGTTATGAACAACTAAACAGTCAATATCCCACATCGCACAGGACGTTCATGGGACGTCCAAAAACCGGAATGTCCAATTTACCTCCAAATCCAATAATGGATATCCAAAACTGGATATCCCAAAGATATCCATGTTTGGACATCCAGTGGACGTCGAAAACACGTCCGAAACTCGGCACCCAAAACTAGAATCAGTGATTCTGCCAGTTCCCCCCACCCTCCGTGTGGAATTTTTGTGTGTGTGGAAAGGGTGTCACACCCCTAAATTCTCGAGCACATCCCTAACTTAAAATTTTTACAGTAAAAAATTGATAGGAATTATCCAAACCTCCACTTGCACCCTTCCGATTTTGACTTTACACCCCTCAAATTGCCAATCCTGCCGTAATCCCTGTACAGAGTTAATTTGTCGTACATATCAAAGTAATTGGAAGGTAGGTATACAGAAACTGAAGGATGATATATCCCAAGTACCACAACGACATGGGTCCCATCACATCGTTAATATAGATCAATACTGGCCCACTTGATGCGATGTCGCTTCAGATGGGAATTATAATTCATAAAGAAATGAAGTTAGTGTCTTGCATGAAGTGTATTGATTTGCTGTGAAATGCAAGTCAACAATTTCATTCAAACGTAGGGTACAAAGTACAAGTCGTCGAAATAACTTAGTTAATGTCTTCCGAGTTCGTACAACGGAGTTTCTGATCCTCTATGTGTATTGTTTTGGTCTTTACTTATCCGTGGCAGCATGGCCGAGTTGGTAAGACGCTGGAGTTCTAACGAAAAGAATCCGTGTTCGCGTCCCGGTTGGAAACTTTCTTTAAATATCCCTCAACACGGAATGGTTAATTTACGGCGTTTAGGCATCTTTGTCTCAAGCCGAAATGTTACTTGAAAGTCCGTCCGTACTTGTCCATAATCGATCCTCATATGGATATCCACTGGACGTTACAGTCGAGTCTATTTTGGACGCCCTAAAGAATACCTTTGGCTCCTCCATTAGACGCCCATGGACGCAAAATGGATGGCATAGATCCATACAATCAATGTCCATTGGACGTACTTGTACTTTGCGGAATGGCATATAATAATAAACATATGGAACTGCGCAGTCTATGACGTCATTATTTGTTGGTATGTAAAACAAAAAATTATTTAAAACATTAATTATTTCGTATCACTGAGCTCAACAAGCACTGTCCAAATTTGTAACATCGTCTTTCGTCTTCCTATAATTTTTAAAAATGGGCAAATGCGTGATGAACTCTAGAGCAGAGCTCTAGACTAGAGCATTAAAAATTTTCGTAATTTCCAAGAATATAAAATCACACAAACCGATTAATACTAGTAATTTTAAAAACTCTTTTTTAAGGGTCGAATGACAATCCATTGTTTGAACCTACCAACTCCAGCAGATAAAGATATCTCGCATTTCTTTTTTTTTGGGGGGGGGGGAGGCAGAGGTGGTCCCTGTTGAACATCACACAGAATATAAAAACCTCACATGCAAATTTTTGCCCACATTTCACAAATGAAAAACACAATCTACCAATTCCTTTACTGAATATACGAATTATTTTTAACCTTGCTTCCAATTATTAGTATTGCCAGTACCACTAGGCTAGTGTTGCCAGGTTCCCGTCGCAATACTTCCCTCAAACTACTGAAAAATTTCCCGGTTTCTATGAAAAAAAAAATCCCGACTACTAAGTTAAATTTTCAAAAAATACTTAAAATTAACACTTACAAGGTGCCAAATCTATGTAACAAAATTTCCCGATTTTTAAATATCCCCCCCTTTACCCCTTCATGTGACTCCTATTTTCCCGTTTTCCGGGAAATTTCCCTCCACCTGACAACACTGCACTAGACAGGTTTTATTATTGTAGACTACAAATCGTTAAAACAATAAAAGAACTTCATAGGAAACTGACTCATGTAGTAACCTGTTTGTTATCAGTAGAATTTTTTATTGCGCTTGTATTTAACCTTTGGGATCACATCACTTGATATCAGAAACATGTGTAATTAATGAGATAAGAAGGGCCGTTAAACTGAGGTATTCAAATTCAAATTCGTCAACATGTGCTGATAAGAAATTGAGTTACCAGAAGAAGCTAATTTGACAATGCTTAACCAACACAATAAGAGGCTTCTTACTCTTGTAGTCTCTTTGCAATAATACCAGGGTGTTTTGAAGAAACAGTACAAAGAACAGCGTAGAAATAATCTAATAGGATTACTAGAGCTGAGATGTTTAGACACAACTAGAAAATCTTGGAATTGGGCTCCAAAAAACAAACTTAAAACAAGCACTAAAATTCTTGGAAAATTCACAATATATATATATATATATATATATATATATATATATATATATATATATATATAT
>JAGDQP010044402.1:0-12602 GCA_022664845.1 Lepisma saccharinum
TTTTGCGTCTACTGTAGTAATTACTTACACCATTACTTTCAATCTCGTACTTTATTGGTATTATCCCCTACTGGACATTATTGTGATATAACACTTTTATTCCAGAGCTGGATAGAATTATGGTATTTATGTTGGCGAAAAAAAATCTGTCAACACTGTAGCCTAAGCTCCAGCGGATAATTCCAAAATCGAAGCATGCTTTTTGTTCTAAATGAACTTGATATTTGGACTAGGCAAAAGTAAATACATTTTTAAAAATGCGCTGTTTTTCCATTTTTGAGTTATCAAATATAGACCTACAATATGTGTTAACATCCATAAATGACCCATCAGCCTGTGGTTAAATATGGGCCCAGTTACAAGCCAGGGCCCAGTCTTCAACGATGAAAGGTCCCCAACTGCTCAACATAATGAAAGACTGCCCAACATAATGAAAAAAGTGCCCAGGGTCCCAACTACCCAACATAATGAAAAAGGGGCCCCAACTGCTCAATGTAATGAAAGAAGGACCCCAACTGCACAATATAATGAAAGAAGGGCCCAAGGCCCCAGGCACAAACTAAATCACAGTTTCCAATAATACAAGACCATAGTGAAAGATGGGCCTAGCAACAAATCCAGTAACAAAAGGGCCCTATTGAAAAAAGTTAACTTACCGAAGGAAGAATGGAAGAGGGGTGTGTGTTGGCAGCATAATAACCAGTGATCTACCGAATTATTTAGCTTTCTTCTGTTTTAGCTTTTCTCTCTTTCTTTCTTTATTGTTTTCATTAACTTTTTTCTGAGAGGGCCTAGGCCGCGATTGCGGCCTAGCAGCCCTGGTTATTATCTTTGGTGATGCACACACAGGAGAAGAAAAGCCTTTTACATGGGGAGAAACCATTTTATTTGATTATCCAGTGAGTGATCAATTTTATGAAAGACATTTACTTATGTCAAAGCATTTTATGGAGAATAATAAATACAAGGAAAGACTTAGAACGAACTATAAAGTTCAAGTGCTTTTTCAATTTATATATCTTTAAAAACGTTTGTGGAGTAATAATAAGTATTTTGCATACAATAAAATTATTGTATTCATACTCTCCCAAGGAGTCAAGATAAACAAGCATTTCATTGACGACACCTAACATAATTCTCCCAATAATTCACAATTGTTTACTTATTTTCACGCTCTTACAGGAAGTAAAGAGATTCAGTCCCCGTACCTAGCGATTAACGGTCCTTAGCTGTATTGTGTTAATTTGCGACATTACGAACGTTACTTTAACGACTTATTTTATATCGAATTGCGCCCGACAGAACTTTAGATCGCACCAACGCGCTACATGGGGACTTTTAGTATGTTTTCCACTACAACTGAAAGATTTTATTCTGAAAGTCCGATGCTTATAAGTTTTGTTTCAACTCACCAGAACATTTTAGGCTACACTTCGGATTATGAAGAGACGCTGCTTATTTTTCGTACTTAAATTGAAATTGAACTATTGTGTACATGTATCTGAACGAGATGCTTGTATATTTTAACATTCAGTTAGCACAAATATAACCCACAGCCTGGTTATGTTTATCTTATAGTAGTTAGTTCTAGTAAAGCGTTACAAAATAGCGATTTAAGTAAAGAGCAATCAACTACAGATCATTTATGAAGTATATTATGTCTGTTGTGAGAGTCATCTAACGTTAATGAACTTAATTAAGCATTATTATCGCAAAGCTGAATGTAGGATAAACGTAGCATCGAAGAACGGCTGTGAGAGAAAGAACATTTTCCCCTTCAAAAACATTGAGAATTATAATCCACGAATAAATCTACGAATCCTAGAAAAATTGATTATAGATATCAAAACTCATTTTTACAGTATATCTCATGCCACCTGGTGTCCGCCCACCACAACTAAGAAGGAAACCAGTTAAAGCCCGTCACCAGCAAAAAGGCGTTCTTTTAGACTGAAATGAATGGGATAAATCATAGGGGGCTGAAACTATGTAATGAATTTTTGGGGTCCGCCATTTTGCATCCAATTTAGCGGTCTTTGGAGATATTTTGTAATATTTTCGTAACCTACTAGGGATGATGTACCGCCATACAAAATTTCTTTTTTCTATCCGGCCGTTTAGACTGCGTATTCTATCAACAATGGGTTTGGCTGCCATTTTGGATCCAAGATGACGACTTTTTCAAAATGTTGTAATATTTTCTTAATTTACTCTTGATAGCACACTTTTATGCCAAATTTCGTATCTCTAACTCAAATGGCGTGGAAAATAAATTTTTGGGGTTCGCCATTTTCGATCCAAGATGGCGTCTTTGGAAATATTTTGTAATATTTTCGTAACCTATTAGTGATGGGATACCGTCATACCAAATTTCGTTTTTCTAGCTTTAATTGTTTAGCCTGTGTATTGACTACTGAAAGTCTGAGTATTTTAGGTGAAACACTAGTTCTTGCAAATTGAATGTTTTTCAATCTTAAGAACGATAAATGCTAGTATACGAATGATTGCTGTTACAATGATTGTTTCTGCATTCGATAAAAAAAAGAAGCACGGAGTGCAAACTACGCTTTTGGAAATTAGCCTTATTGGTCCGAAATAGGTTAAGATGATCATATTATGCATGGTGTACTAATATTACTTCAATTCTGTTTGGCTAAATTAACACCAGGTGGCATGAAATAAATGCAATGATTAAGAATTCACTATCTAAAATTATTTTATCTATGTCTCGTAAACAAGCTCGCGGTTTAAGTTAGCTCTGGATTAAAATGGAACTGATCTTAAGATCCGAAGTGCATAGCAAGTGTCTATAGTGTAAAGAAAAATCAATTTAAACAAATTTTAATAATCATAAACAGAAAAACAAGCACGAATATGTTTGGAGTATCTAGAGTAAAGCGGATGATAATGTCTTAAAGTGCATACAGTGAAACAGATATGAAGTATTAGGCCCTTTTCACACATAGCCACCACCATGGTCGCGCCACCAACCGTGCCGCCAGTTCGAAAATGGAGCTGGAAGAAGCAGCTACTGTTGTTTTTCTGTTCTCACGTTTACCTAAACGCCGAAAGTGGAGAAAAAGAAAATTTTGGGTGCGTCCATTATTACAAGACCGTTCAACGAAAGGAATATTCTACACACTGTACATTTACCTGCGACTGAATTCGAATAATATTTTTAATTTCACGCGTATGAGCATTGCAACTTTGTATGAGTTGCTACAATATTTAAAAGACGAACTGACTGGTGTGGGAGTCGGCTTGCTGACTAGAAAAGCCGGCTTTGATACCCGATTTCTATATGCTCATACTTATTATTAACCCGTTAAGAAACTAACCCATCTTAATACACCATAATATATTTATAGTTTGTACCTTAACTCGTCCAAAGACGCAAGTTATTCTTTTAGACGACTCCTGATAGTGAATACGACGTCAAAAGACGCTAACGTATTTCTTAAACATTGGAAGCGTTGTTTTCCCTTTTATTTCAAACCGTTTTAGCATCGTAGCTTTTTCAAATCATCAGACAAATTTGCATTCCGAGTAAAATTGTGTCTTGCAGCAGAAATTCTAAACGTCTCTCTGATGCAGGAATAGCTGAAATTCTACTTATGGGGGAAGGGGGGGAGCGGTAAACTATTTTATATGGGCGATTTTATTAACTATAGACTGCAGCCTGTCACACAAACAACAATGCGGAATTCGAACCCGTAACCTCATAAGCGACGGCCCAGAGCCCTAGTCTAAAAGGCAACCATGGTCAACTTCTACTTAGGAGAGGGAATGGTGATTATAATGAGCCTTTTAATGATGACGATTTCAGCTTGTCAATCTATTTAGTGAGTGAGTCTGGAGAAACTTTCCATGATTATAGGAACAATGATAACTGGTCGACAGTTGGATCTGCAAACCACGTGTTGCTTTCAATGGAAACGTTGGTATGAAATTTCAGCTTCACTGACGCTGTGTCTAATTTTTACAGGTTTTTGACAATATGAACTCATTGTTGGCGAAACAAATCAGTATGCTCAGAAGAAAAATGACGAAAAAAACTCTCTGGTAAAATGCGAAGTAGACCTTACGATAAGAATTGAGGGGACACAACAGTATAAATTGTAGTTAACCCAGTGAAAGTAGCAACACTGTAGAGAACTGTAATTGAAAAAAAAATGCATGTTATTGCATTATGTGTATATGATCAGAAAACAAAACAAAACTGCATTTAAAAAAATGGATATTAAAGGAATGCTGATTTTGCTGTTCAATCCTACTACGAAATTACGTAGGTTTGGTTAGGTTATGTTCGTTTACAAATCCACTTCACTTTGACCGCGAGACGGTCGTAATTTATTATATAGATCTGGCAGCTTTTAAATCATTAGATTAAAAGGGGACCAATATATCGAAATTACTGAAACACATGTAAATGTTAACGCTGTGTATTCAGTTATTTCATGTATTGCAATTTAGTATTTTAATGCACAGTAGATGTCAAAACAGTTACAGGATTGAACTAATATTAACAGTTTAATTTAACATGAATATTTTGTGTGTTCTTTCAATCATTTTGCAAAAACAATAATGTTTAATTTAATTTTCTCATTTACCTTTGATGTTATATGATATATTTAATATGTAATTATGTAAAATAACATTCATTTCGTTTATAAATAAGAACATCAAGTTGACGAGGTTCACAAGAAGGAAGGTGTAATTAGATTTAAAGAATTCGTATATTAACTTGGTGTATCCCTACTCTTTTCCATGAAGTGCAATAAGACATTTACCAAAAGAAATCAAAACACTTGATAAAATGAAACAATCCATTAGTCATAGACATGGGTGCTATTGTTCTCCTTTTAATTACAAGCAAGTCAAACACAAACTTCTTGAATTTAGCATAGAATGGCTATAAGAAAAGAACGTGCTTTGTCCAATTTATTGATTTTACAGGAGAGCGTTTTAAAGGTCCGGAATTAGCATTGCGTAGTACTCAACATCAAATAAACATCTTCTTGTAGCAGACGGGCTATACATGCTACCTTCATGCATGAGAGCTTGTTAAAAAGACCTTTCATGGAGCTAACTAATGGCACTCTTTATCATTTTAATTTCGCTAAAAAAATGGACAAAGCACGTTCTTTTCCGACTTCGTATCTTTCAAAAGAAGTAATATTATTTGGAGGCAATTTCTTTGTTTTTGCTGATATGAAGGATTTCTTTTGTGAAAAGAATATAAACTTTTAATATTAATTCTTGTAAAATGATGTGTATCTTTGTACGTTAATTAATTTACACATCAGATAATCAAATTTATTTGTAATTAATATCATTGCATTAAAGAAACTGAATATCTTCTGCTAGATATTGCAAGTTTCATTACTGTTTAGTAGAGAAAACATTATTTATTTACCCTCATAGCACTCTTTCTTGATTGAAGGTTGAAATTTCCTTGATTTTACCTCAACTTCATACTATAATTCAGGATTGCCAGATGATACCAAATTAAAGATTGCATAAGACAAAATTTACATCGCGCTCTGAACTTTTCGCTAAATTTGTTCAGATTCTGTATAATTCCGTAGTAGATCTTCCGTGTTGTGGCGTAACATCTGCATTCCATTTAAGAAACTATACTTAAATATTTGTGCTAAGTTTTAGTGGCGGTCACAATACACAAGGAATGATAAACTCATTTAATTTCAATCTATTAATACATTGGACAACTGATTTTAGCGATGATAGTGGTCCAATGACCATGCATACAGATATACAAGGGTTTCTTTTAAAAAAACCTATTCGAGGTACACCGAAGGCTAATCACAGCAATATCAGTATTTATTAACAATACATCTCTTTGAAGAGGTTTAAATATAGTAGGCAGATACAACTATGTATGATCTGCATGTAAATGGTATGTGCAAAATGGAATAGTATTGGGTAAGTCAGCAATATAAAGACAAATGACAATGGTCCCTGAATGGAACCTTGTGGCATGCCATTTTTTAAAAATCATCGGTTGTGACATAACTACTTTATTTGAAGGTATAATGAACTTATTTCTTCAATTATGACTGAAAACACTTTCTTGCTTTATTTCCATAAAGCTCTCACGGTTAATTATTACCCACCTTGTGAAGTCCTTCCGTCATTAAGTACCACAGTGAAGCAGTCATAGGTTATTTAAATAAGTAGCAATGTATTACATCTTCAAAGGGCATACGAACACCAGAGTTTAGGAACTATAAAAAAATATCTCCAGGAAGGCTTTGCGACATCCAACTTACACGCAACTTACACAGTGAGTATTTATTGCCCGAGAATCTTTCAATTTGAGAATAATTTTCTTATTGAATCAGCTACTGCATGGTGGTATATATATTATGTTGAAATATTTATAAATAAGCTACAGAAGTTCTTTGGATATTATATTTCCAAAATCTCTTTTATATTTCAAACCAAACATATTAATGATTCAATAATATTGTTAGTGTTACGTCTTCAAGATGGCATTGTTAATCATGTCTCGTTAAAGAATCTCTGTAGTGTTCGTAATATAGCATATCCTTGATTGTTTTAAGTAGCAAATAAGCTACACCGAAGAACAATGAATATGCATTTAATTCCAAACATAATAGTTGTGTAAAGTGGACAAAAGCCATTACTGGTCACTTTTAGGATTTGATCGACCATTAAGACTACAAGGATACTATTTAGCGGTGAACCTATGTTATTTCTCCACCTGCAACTCTGCACATGAAGAAACATCTTATTTCGTTCCATTTACCAACGGTTTTTTTTAGTGATTGATGGAATTTATTTATGGCATCGTTAGCTCAGTCCGAGAATTTTAGTGACAATTGGTGTTCTTTAAATAGCAATTTCACGATACATACCTGTGATTGTTCACCGACGTTAAAGAAGGAGATGTGTTAGCTCCTCTTTTGTCTTCCTATAAAATAACCGAACGAAGAATCGCAATTAGATTTGAAGTCATATAACAGCTGACGAGGAACACAATACACGGCTATTTTTATCACACATGAAAAGATTTCAATTATGACCAAAGATGCCTTCAGAAAACCACAAAGGAAATACTTACTTTTTTTTTTGTCTTTTGTTTCCTGTTTAGGATGTCAAACACTTTTTTTTTTACAGTCTTTTGTTCATCTCAGCGGAGAATGAAAAATTAGGCGTTACAAACCTTCTTCTACTTCGCCGATTGCGGCTTTGGGCATTTATTCTGTGCTTTGGCAAAAGAATCCAGTACGTGGCGACCAGTCGTACAATAACAACATTAGCTTTTCTTTTCATTAGTTCTAGAAGATGAAATTTGATACCTTCTTCTTGGTATACACAGTGCTGATTTTGGTGATCATATTGGATCCATTTTTTGTTAGTGGTGGTACTGATGGTGTGAAAAAGAAAGCTACAAATAAAACAATTTTGCGTACTAAAAATAAGAACGAAATTGGGTCAAGGATTATCCTGTTACCTGTTGAAAATCCATGTCCTTCTGGAACCAGAAGGGATAAAAAGACTGGTAAATGTAAACCACGTCAAATACAGGTAATATTAAAGTTATTGTTTTAAGAATGAACTTTTCTTAAAATTATTGTTTTTATTATTTAAATACCAAATTCTCAACAGGATGCGGGGTACCATAGGTGGTGTACCATTGAGATACACAGTTCGACGTTTGAGGATTATAATGTCATAGCTTCTATCAAAATCATATAAAGACAATATAATTATCAGGCGTTAAGTTCTATATATTGGGTATGTGGACGATTGAAATTGTCTCAAGATGTCTAACAAGTCATGTTGAATCAAGTTCAAATCCAGCGAATAATTGTCGTAATTTGTACAATTTATGTGATATTAAAACTACTACGTTTTTCTTTCAATATAAGTGGTAATAAAATATTATATTATTTGACAGGAAATTCCATATGATTGTTCTGCAAACATGACGTCACTGTTTACTGTTTCACAAAACGTAGCTCTTTCCTTTTATACGTGTTTTTCTTTAGTTCACAATGGTTCGTCGTGTCCTCAAGTCTTGCAACGTTAATTTAACTAATTTCCCGACGTCATAAAATGATGAAAATTTGCACAATGCAATATTATATATTTCTATATTTTAAAAGCATATTCCAAGATTTTTTTTTTTAATATGAACTTCTTCATTCTAAAATAAGTAATAGCCTGCAACGAAATTCAGTCTGACTGGTTGCAGAACAATTTAGGATTGGGGTCACAAAACATTACCTTAAGAATAAGTATCCGAACACCAAAATTACTCGAAAAAAAACAATAAAACACTTTTTAAATATATGCCTTTCTTAAATAAGTTGTACTAAAGAGTACAATTTTTTTTTCTTTATGTATGACTAAAAGGAAAAGCATGAGGCGCGCTAATACAAGAATTGGTAGAGTGATTTTATATGACAGCGCGCCCTGTGCTTCTTTTTTAGTCATGCATAAACAAAATTATTTAGTATCTACTTTGATGATGGTTTGAACCTAATCTAAGCTAACCCAAACGGAAATATAACAACGAAGTAATTACAGGCAGACAACAGGAAATTTCCCAAAAACCTGAATGGATGTGAAGTTAAATACACTGTAGTTACGTGTTTACTGGTGGAAAGATTATCTCGTTTTTCCTTTTGTACGTAGACAGAAGAATGCTTCTGAAAAAATGTTTAATTATTAGTTAACAGTATAGTACATGGAATCTCCGTGACGTCACAATATTTTCATTATTCATTTTGAGAAGAACGTGTTATGTTTTATAAAACGCACCACTAAACTATATGCAAGCATTTTGTATTTTGTTCAGAGAAAAGCTATTTAAGCCCATACATCATATTACGATAATGAAAAAGGTCATGAATCTAGCAAAATTGTGTCTTATTTGTAAAGGTTTCACAAAGTTTATAAGGATTTCACTGAGTTAATAGACATTTTGTGCATGAGCCGAATATGAGCTAGAGATCAAATTATATTTTGTTTAAATTATTAATAATTATTATTTATTATTATAAAGGTATACTTTTGTGGATTAATAATAATTGTGATATTTAACAATAATTTTGATCTCTGACTCGTACGATAAAGTTTGGAATGATCTTCTTTCATTTCTGTGTATAGTTGACACACGGTCACACTGCATTTTCTTTTACTTATTCTCATATAGTATGTACACAGTAGCACTACCGTTACTGCTAGTATGTTAACTTGAGAACCAAGCTTGACTTATTATCTCAAGCAGTAGATAGATTGTTATTTATTCTTACTGATTCGGACCGGATTTTCATAAAACCTAATCAGTAAACCCTATTATAGCAAGGATTTCCAACATTGTTTTGTCAGTGGACCAAATTGGTTAGTCTGTGTAATATTAAAGAATCAAATTACTTACTCTATGACTTACGGATTTCGCAATTTCACCGCCGCAGTAAGAAACGTTCTTCATAGGATTCTATCCTCAGCAAGATCAAGCCAGTTTTCATCACAAACAACTACTTCTCGAAGATACCTTCTAATATTATCCTCCCAACGCCGTCTTGGTCTTCCCAACGGTCTCTTTCCCCCAGGCTTACCAACTACAATGGAATATAATCTTCGTTCTTCCCTCCCATCCGAGCTACATGGGCTGCCCATCTTAGTCGTCGTGATTCCATTATTCTTACAACATCGGGAAAGTCGTAAAGTCCGTGAAGCTCTTCATTATGCAGTCTCCTCCATTTTTAAGTCATCTTGTCCCGTTTCGGCATGTATATCATTCTGAAAAACTAATTTACAAACACTCGTAATTTACGTTCATCTGTTAGGGCCGTACTCCAACTTTCGCAACCGCAAAGTATTACAAGTAGAAAAACCGTTTTTAAACTGAGATCCCAGCCTAACCTGACTTTACTTAAATCCGAACTATACAGCACTCACACATTCTATTTAATTAAGATACCAATTGCTGTCACAATAGAAAGAAATAATTCAATTTCCAAAATGAAAAATACAATTACACTTCATGCCTAGGTGCCACCGTCCTTGTACCGGCTTTGGACCACCAACAGAACCAAGGGCCATTGAAGAATTATAAGATTTTCTAAAATTAGATAGTTTACTCCGAGTTTACAGGCAATTAACTATTTTACATTAAATGAAAATATAACCAGTCTTTGCTTGGTTCAAAATCTCAAGTCAACCTGAATTATACTCGAGATTTAGCTGAAAAGCAATACAATGTTACTTCCTAAACATACCTTAATTTAGCAGCAATTGTCCAGAATTGTTATTATAAATTATTTGTCTTTAGTTCGCCATTTTAGGATTAAATAAAGCAATTTTAACGATGTTAAGAAATCTCTCCATAATCCATTTAAGTACGTTCTGTCATATCGTCTCCTTCTTTCCAAACTACAATTACGTTTTAGCCATATTGAATCTCACTATTTAATTGACTTTTTAGCCCAATTCGAAAGAAAACTTCATTGTTATCCGAGTATATAATTCCTGAAACTACATTTTTACTTAACCGACATTTTCTAAACGGCAAGAAACCATTTATTCCCTTAGTTCCTGTCACTACTATTACCACAAACATTATCCACTCGGATTTTAATTTTTCTCCACTACGTTGGTTATGGCGCCACCGTCGATCAATGTTTTAAATCGTACAACATTTTAATCTCACAAATATTTCTAATTAGTGAGAGCAAAAGAACATGAAAAATACTACATTTTTGCAGCGAGATTCAAGTTGATCGCTGCAAATGGTGACAAGACATCACTTGTTTCAATCTTTTGCGACTATCGAAACTATCTGACATATTATTACATATCCGCACTCTGCTTATGAGGTCGCTGAGTACACATCCTCACTAGTTGAACAAGTTCTTTTGGAATTCCAAATCGTAACAAGATACTGTATAACTTTTCCCTTTTCATAGAATCATGTGCTTTTTTAAAATCAATGAATACCTGCTGAACAGTCCTATTGTATTTCTTCTCCAAGATTTGTCTCAAGGCGAAAATCTGGTCCAATGTGTATCTATTTCTTCTAAATCCACATTGGTAATTTTGCAATTATTTCATCTGCATAGGCTTAGGCGAGTTCGTAGGATATTACTTAATACTTTGTAACATGTTGAGAGTAATGACATTCCGCGGCAATTATTACAGTCCGATTTAGCGCCTATTTTTATAAACCGGATATAGATGAGGTTTTCCATTCGTTTGGAAGCTCCTCCTTTCTACAGATAGCACATATGTTAATGCGGATAGAATATTATCTATTGCTGGTGATTTGAAATTTTTCAATTTCTTTACCGATATTTTGACCTCGATCTTGCTAGATTAGAGTATCCACGGTTCTGCTGTATAGATTTTAAATTCCTCTGTTTTTTCCTCCGCTTTGTACATTAAAAAGTTGGTCGAAATATTTTTTTCACTCATTGATAATTATAGTCGGATCCGCTTGAAGAACTCTGCGTTTATTTATAATCATCCCTAATCTAGGCTGGTAACCTTTCCTTAACGAGTTTTGATCTCGTATGTTATTTATCTTGCTGTTTGTCTTGTTATTTCCCTTGGCTGCCATATCTAGTGGGCATTCATCTATCCAAGACTGGGGAGGCGCCTGGAGGGAGACCAGTACTCCAACCCGGTTAAATTAACACATACATTTTTTACTGTGTGTGACGCTCGCATGGGGTAATGATGCAATAGTCTGGAAACCCCTATTTTGCCTTGAAATAACGACTGAAATGAAACCCAATGGCGGACAAATCCATATTAATAGGGACTATACTCAGGAACAATTTGTATGCATTTACGTTTCATTTCCGTCGTAGTTTCGAGAAGAAATGGGTGTTTCTAGGCTATCGTATCATTACCCATGCAGGTGTCACATAACCGTATCTCTGACAATATTACATTTACGGAAAACTGGACTCAGAAACCTATTTCCCGTAAAATTCTAGCGCAGAATGTCACATTACATAACCCCCTTCTGATTTGAGAAAATCAATCAAGATTCAATATGCCGGACTTCAAGATGGCGGCCATGAAGTATATTCCCTTCAGAAGGTAGCTTCTTCTACCAATGACTATGTATTTGCTTTCCATTTCTTTTAGCAATTTAAATGGCATTTCAAATGGCAATATAATGGCATTTCAACACTTTTATACCACTCTTCACAGACAAGAATATGACCTTTGCATAATATCTCCCAAACCAATTGCGCACGGGTTGACAAAATTTGTATGCACACATTTGGCACCTTAATCATGACGCAGGGAGAAAATCGTAACTTTTTTTTCTGCCCCATCAGTATGTTCGCTTGTAAGAAAAAAATATTTTTAAGAAACTGACGAACTTGTTTTTGTATCATGGAACTTACTAAAACAAAATCTGAAATAATGAAATCAAATACTTATCTTTCATAGATAATGCTTTTAAAATGTCCAGTATTAATTCTTAAATGCCTTTCTTCGAAACGTATTCGTTTCTGATTTATTTACAACTTTTATTTTATTACTTATATTCTTTCTACATACGGAAGGTTCTAAACAGCATTCGATACTCAAAA